>WBMZ01014224.1:0-208754 GCA_013400975.1 Atrichornis clamosus | reverse complement strand
GGCGGGCCGGGCGCGCGGCGCCGCTTCTTAACGCGCGGCGCGGGGCGGCGGGAGCGCTGAGCGGCGCGCGGGGCCCTGCGACTGTCGCGACATGAGCGAGGTGAGCCGGGGCTCCGCGGGCCGGGCGGGCACCGTTGGCGCGGTGAATGTCACCTTCGCCTGTCCGCGGGCGGCTGGGGAGGGATGGGCGCGTCCCGCGCCGGGAACGCGGAGGTGCCGGGAGGTGCCTCTCGGTGGGGGTCTCTGATAAGGAGGTGTTAAACCCCGATAAGCAGATCTCCGCAGGTGTGTGTGCGCGCCTGCGGGGCATAAAGCGAGGTGGTATTTTTGCCCTTTGAAGGACCGGGAGAACTGATGGAGAGTCCTAATTAAAAACCCCGGTAATTTCTCACGCATACCTAACGCTTTTCTGTGCAGAAAGAAGGATTTAGTAAGTTGTGGGAAAGTTGCCTGCTAGAGCTCATGGAAAAAACCGCCCTCTTTGTGGTTGGATGCTAATGTAAACTTTATAAGTAGTGTCCTGAGAAGGATTACAATTGAGGGAAAAAAATGTAAATAGTGCCAAACGTGTAAGGATCACTTGTACCCTTATAAATAAATGAACTGAAAATTTGCACTTGTCGGGGGGTTTTTTTGCTTGGTTTTTTTTTTTCTCCCTGTAGTGGAAAAGTTCAAACTAGAATTTTTTTTTAGTCAAAAGTGTTGTCAGGCACAATGACTCCTTGGTGGTGGAGTCAGTCAAATGCTGGGCAGGTTCAGCTGAGGGATCCCACATTCTCTATGGCAACTCAACCTTTGGGAAGCAGCAGAGGAACCTGTAACTACACCTTACCCAGCACCTATTTTCGGAGGCTATTTGCTGTTACAAAGGACCTGCTACTCCATTAACAAATGGGGTTTTCCTTTCTTAGAAGCAAAATTGAGAGCAAGACCACATAAGCTGTGGCCAGTTCCTGTGCAGGTGTTACACTCAGCTGTGGTTTTACAGAGTGTAAACCTGAGATGAAAAGCAGGAGTAGCCTGGTCTCTGGTGCAGGGATTTATGAGGAGTAGCTTTTTTTTTTTGGCTTTCAGGTCATGCCAAATGGGGAGAGCAGAGCAAATCCTCATCACTGCTGCCTGCAGGGATCAGGCAGTCCAGGTGTGATGCACCAGGCTCTCCACGACCTCTCCTCTGCTGCTGCCTGTATTTATATCAGCTGTCTGGAGTTCATGCAGTGTGGGTCTTTTTTGCTGCTTTTTTTGTTCCAGTTGCTGCTACCTTGTTCCTCAGGCTGGCTGGAGTGTGCTGTGAGATGCAGCAACATTGTTCTACTCCTTAAAAAATATAATTTGGGGGAATATTTTACAGCAAGGAGTGAGGTTTGGGTGGTGCTGCTGTACTTACTATAACTATACAGGGCATTCTTGTCCCTGCTCTGTGCTGGGTTGTGTTTGCTCAGTAATTGCCTTCCGTAGTTTGAATTCGATTGATTGCCTTTTGGATTTTAAAAAGACCCAGTGAACATAAAGGTCCTCCCTACTACCAGCACAAGGGTTCTTTATTCACAGTGGCTTTATGTGCCTCACGGAGCTGTATTCCTGGCAAACCCTTGGAGCTGGGAGATGTTTCTCTGGCGCAGCGCTGCGCCCTGTGCCTGTGACACTTAGCACTGCACTCGCTGCCTTCAGTGCTTCTGTCATTCCCCTGACAAAATTGGGGAGTTTATCACTCACAGCTCCACTGAAGAAAAGCCTCCCTGCTGTTACTTGCTGTCAGCTGTTACCCAAGAGGCAGATGAAAGCAGCTACACCGCCCCAGACCACCTCACTGCAAAAGATTGTTGTCAAGAAATGAGGCAAAAAAAGCACAAGCAGAAAGCAAGCTCCTTAGACAATTGCTTGCTGTGTGGGGGTCTCGGTGGGTTTAGCTTGCAATGCTGTAATTGAAAGATATTTTTATTTTTGGCTTAGTCTGCTAAAAAAATCTGTGGACAGAGAGATTGAAAAGAGGCTCAATTATAGCCATCAAAAGATTATCCCAAATACATTGGTTTGGGGAGGGTGGGAAGGTTTTTTTTGCTTTATGTTACTGATTTTCTGGATTTGAGCAGCTCTGGAAATGTGGTCACAGAAATCTCTGAGAAGAGCTTTCATCTCCCTGAGTTACTTGCTGAGACTTTGCATGAATTCTCATTTTACTGCTTCAAGCAAAATTAACTTTTGTGTTTATGGGCAGTGATTATGCTGATTTATGAGTGTGAGGGTGGTGAGGCACTTCAACAGGTTGTGCCAGAGAACCTGTGGATGCCCCATCCCTGGAAATATTCGAGGCCAGGCTGGACAGGTCTTGGAGCAACCTGGTCTAGTGGAAGGTGTCCCTGCCCATGGCAGGGGGTGGAATGAGATGATCTTTAAGATCCTTCCCAACCCAAACCATTCTGTGATTCCATGATTACCCTTCTCCTGGTGGGGAAAGCTGAACAGGAAGCAATCATTTATATGACGGTAGTAATTTTCTATTTTCTGACAGCTGGTTTGTTTTTTCAGGAAAGACAAAGACCTTTTCTACAGAAAAATGCTGCCTTTCTTCCTCTGCAATATTTGTCTGAAAATATGTTTGATAAGCTTTGCCTGCTGGCCAGAAGACTGGCCCCATAGGTAGTTAGTGGGAATGTGAGGTGTAAGGGTTTACCTAATGGCATTGCAAACTCTGATTTGTGCTTCCTGCTGCCTGGTTTAGTGGCAGACAGATCCTTTAGCTCCATGGGGAAGTCCTCGGGAATGTCACTGTACACTGAAATGCATTTTTATCTTTGAAGGTCTGTCCTCAAATAACTGAGGAGCCTTTTCCTTAGGTCTGTAGCTGTTCTCTGTTGCTTTTAATGAGCCTAGAGAGAAGAGCCTTGCTGGAAAATACCAGCTACTGTCAATGAGCACCCACGAGAGGCAGCCTGTGTTCCATCAAAGATCTCCAGTCACACAGGAGGAACTGGGGGAGGTGACGGTGGGTAAAGGGCCCACAGACCAGTGCCAAATCTCCATTCACAGTCAGTGGTTTTACCAGTGAGCCTCTAGACTCCCATCTGGCATTAACTTGATTGACCACAGGGAATCCTGTCATCTGATCAGTCATTTAACTCTGACATGTTGCAGATGGTGTTAGGTCGCGGTATTCCCCTGCCAGGAAGGTTCACAAGAAGCGTTCAATCACACAGACATTTTTATGACATTCACTCTTGCCTCCTGCGTGGAATGTTCCTGGTTGTCATCAGAAATCAGGTCTGGAACTTGGGAAGGAGTGCACTTGAACAATATGGCCCTACAGCCCTGGATGCTGTTCCAGTGGCTCAGGGATGAGGAGTCATAGCTGAAAACAGCACTAGCAGAGATTGTCTTGGATGCATTTATTTCCTTTTGATGCTAAAGGCTCAGAGTGGCATTGCTGGTGCAGGGGACAAGCTCAGCTTTAATAAGTGTTATTTTGGTGCCTGACTGTGGGAGAGCCATTTGGGAAATCTCTTTTGATTGCCTGGGGCACGTGTGATTTAAGAAAACTTGCACTGGAAGAACCTCGTGCAATGTGAGTGGAGTGCAGCGCTGATTGCCAGGGTGCTGATGTGCACCCCTTAAGTGATGTGCTGGTTTGAGCCAGCAGCTTTATAGATTTGAGAATCAGCCCAGTTACCACACAGCAGCAAGAATATTCTAGCTTTCCTTTGGAACCTGGCATCAAGCAATCAGGCACGTGAAATTCAGCGAGCTGTTAGGGGTCTGACTCCATGGTCTCTTAGCTGGGAAGGTGAAGAGCTGGCGATTTGATCTCTGCATAAATGCAGAGTTTTTGGTCAGGCTTTGAATGCAAAGAACACCAGGTCTTGCTTCTTCGAGCTACAAGCAGCTCTCTGCCTTATGTTGCCTCTGGGCTTTGGAATCCTGCAGCCACTGCTGTGCTGTGTCCACCTTCCAGAGGATCATGGAGCGTGTTTGTGCGTCCTGTGCTGGGCATTCCTGGGGGGATGAGCTGGTGGTGGTGGTGTGCTCACGCTCTTCTCTGCAGCCTGGAGAGCTGAATCTTTGCTCTGGAGCTCAGCTCACCCTCACTGGGAGGTGCCCGCCCAGGCAGCCAACTCGGCAAAGGTGGAGGCTGACATGGGATAACTCTGGGATCAAAGATGTTCTCCTGAAAATGGGGCTTCACCAGTGCTTGAGGTGTGTCTGTAAGATACCCAGCACGCAGGCAGGCTCTGCTTTCCAAACAAGGGATACCCCACGGGCTGGTGGTTTGGGTTTGTCCCACAGCAGGCAGATGAGTAGAGGATGCCCCTTTCCCGCAGGGTTGAGGGAGAACCTGGAATGTGTCTCTATCCCTCTGGACAGGTGCGCTCAGCAGGAGCCTGTTGGAGAAGGAGAGGAAACGTGGAAATGTGCGAAACATTAGGTGTAAGTGGAGGCTTTTGTCTGAAACTATGGCTGCTTAAAGTAGTTAAATGGTGAAAATGGAGTTCTTGCCAGGGTTTTTCTCCTGAATTCACTTGAAACACTTTCACTGAAAAGGTATTTAGCATCTTGGAACCGCATAAACACAAGTGAGGACTGTACAATGGTAATCCTGGTGGCACTAAATCAAAGAACTGGTGTTTGCAGGGGGAAGGCACACCATATTTGTTGAGAGGAGCTCGTGTTCTCTGGTCTGGTGTTCCCAGACCTGGGGGTGTCTGAGCCAGCCAGTCACCTTAGGGGGGCCCTTCTGGATGCATTTTTCAGATACTGCCATGACCCCAATTGTTAATTATTTGCCTCACTGAGATTATACCCACAGTAGATACAAAAACTGTGTGGCTCTAAAAACCACAGCAAGAACATGGCAGAGTGGAGGAGGAAATTCTGCAGCTGTTACAGGATGGGCGTGGGATCGATAAGCGCATGAACATCAGTTCTTAATTTTAACTCACATCTATTTATTAGCTGAGTGGTAAATTGCAGCTCAAAAGAGGAGGAAGAAGGGAGAACAATAAGTTTTACATCTGTCACTTTGCCTACTCTTTCCATCAGTGTGGTTTTCAGTGGGATCAAGCATCTTCTAAAATAGCACTTAGAAGTGATGTTGGAAATTGATCTTAATTTGATGACACTGGCAGAAGCTCACTGGTTTTCTTGCCATGTATAGAATGCCAACAGATTCAGGCAACACACTTCAAAAAAGGACATTTAATAGCATGCTTCAGATCTCATGTTTCCTTGTAAAAGAATAACTTAAAGCAAGAGCTCCTGCCTTTGTGCAACAGCAAAACTTCAACCTTCAAACTGTAGGAATTTTGATAATACAATATCATTTCAGGTTGCAAAGGAATATTATTTTCTAGTCCAATATTCCTGAATTTGTAACGAATTGGCAAGCTTATAAAAGTCATCATCCAACAGTTTCTACATCATCTAGATCATGCTAATGATGAAATGTGGTGTACAGTAGCATTTAACTTCTGCAGTAACAGTGGTGGCATTTCCATTAAAGGTTTCTGGGTGTGGGTTTGTTTTGTTTTGTTTTTGAATAAAATGCTTGATTTCTAAACTGCAATTTGCTATTGTCTGTCTGAGTTTTTTGTAGGGATGGCCTGGAAAAGGTCTTTGCATGTTTTGCCTCTAACTTTTCTACAAAAGGGCTTGTAATGGAGTGGCCTTGACACTGGGTATATAAATCCTGAGACACTCCCTTGGCTGGAGAGGGTGGAGGAAAGCAATGTCTTCCTTCAGCCTCAGTTGCAACACAGCCTTAAATTCCCTGAGTATGTACCCCTTTGTTTCTCTGCAAGGCACAGGATCTTCTAACAAAGATGAAAAAACATACATTTCCCTTCTTTTTAAGGAAAGATGTTCTGTTTCTTCAGTTGTTTGCGTGTTGGGTTTCTAAAAAAAAAAAAAGATATGGTAGATAACTAGAAAACAGATCAAATTAGAAATAATACTTCTCTTGCCTCTAATTTTAATTAAGAAAACCAGTATTTCTCTTATGAAAAGAACTGAAAGACTATATATATTTGTCTTACTAAGAAAATAAATGGCAAGCAACAGCATAGGAGTTGAAACTGTGAAATATTATAAATGACAAGATTTGGGGTCACAGTTTATCCCCAGTCTCCATGTCTGCTTCCTCAGACACCAGACTGGTCTACTTGGAGGTAAATTGGGCAAGTGTCACACAGAGCAGGTCTCTGGCTGGTGCTGTCTCATCTCATGAATTCACACCAAGTGGGATTTAGCCTTATTTATGCACTAACATGGAATTTGGAGGAAGGAGCACAAGTTTAGTCAGAGAAGAAATGAAAATTGTCTGCCTACATGCCTTGAATATTAGTTACAGCTGAACTGTCTTTCCACTTACAGAGAAAAGTATTATTTTACAGACACTGAATGTTCTGGCATTATCACCTTAGTCTGGAGTGCATGAAATACGACCTTAACCAGTGGTGCAGCTGACACTGTGAATGCTGTAGCAGTAGATGGAATGATGTTAGAGGGATCTTTTGTGAGAGATGAAAGTACGAAACAAAAGGAAAAAGAAGAAAGAAAAAACCTGCAAAACGTGGTACCCTTCTGTCTGACCTTGGAGACCTCAGGGATGCCTGGACTGAGACAAGGAGCTGGTGAGAAGGGTGGCACCAGGTAGGAGGGCATCATATCTTGGAAGCACTGAGCTCTAACTACGCTCAGAGGCAGGCAGGTGTATATTTACTGTCTTGAATGTTGAGTCTTACTGTCCAAGTGCCTGGCAGAAAGCTCTGAGCTGCTCTGTCACCAGCCTCACGTGGTGCTCCTTGGCTGGTGGGTTTGATTCCAGGTGGGCTCTGGAACCACAGCTGCTGCATGGAGAACTGGGAAGCTGCAACAGTAGAACCAGGGAAACCTGGAATGTGGTCAGGCTGTGATGGTTTTAACTTGGAAGGGGTGTGCAGTGCTGTTGGATCACAGCACAACGGGAGTCCCCTAAAAGTGAAGGAGAAGAGATCCATCCCTGTAGGGATCCTGGCCAGGTGCACACAGTGGTGTGGGTGTATGTGTAGGGATTTCGGGTGCGCCTTTCCTGGGAATGATGGAGCACAGTTCAGGAATGCCCAGGCTGGCACTGACTAGGGCTATCCCTGGAAACAGGACGAATCCATGTCATGCTTGACAAGAGTCAGGAGGCTTTTCTGGAGTGAATCAGCAAGACAGGTCAGGCTGGATGGGGCTCTGAGCAGCCAGTGAAAGGTGTCCCTCCTCATGGCAGGGCACTGGAACGAAATGATCTTTTTAAGATTCCTTCCAGCCCAACCCTTTCTGTGATTCTACATCAGCGTCTCACATAGAAACTGGTAGGATTGCACACGAAAAGCAGTTTTTCACAGAAAATGCCTTAGCTTTGTAGGGGGTGGAGGAGACTTTACAGGAAAACCAGGGGATCTGCACAGCTTCAAAATCCCTGGGAGTGTTGGGAACAGACAGCACCCACTACTAATGCCTGGGGATGATTTGCATCTCCATGTGACCACTGTGGCCACCAAAACAATCCTTGTTACCCAAGAGGTACCCCTCAGCCAGGCATCTGTCTGTCCCCCTGCCTTGGTGACACTTGGTTCTCCGTGAACCCACAGGGATAACCAGGGATTGAAGCAGCTGGCAGCACTCTGCCTACAGAAGATGCATCAACTCGGGAATTACCCTGCTCTCAGCAGCCTTTTCCTCAAAATGCAAGTGTGTAACTAATGATGTAACTAAACAGATGAAGCAAAAATTAATAGATCTGAGGACGTGATTTCTTGGGGATCTTGATGAGTTTAGACCTTTTCCTAAGCACACTCAGGATATGAAGGAAGAGCAGTGATTTGTGAGAATGTTTTTTATGGACATCATCGCACTTGCCATGAAATGTTTGCCTCACCAGGCAGTAGGGTGAGGTTGGGTTGATCAGGTGAGTATCAAGGTGTAATGCCCAAATAAATATGAAAACACATTTGAAAAGGCTAAAGTTCAGGTTTAGGAGGTGAGAGGTATAGACGCAGGAAAATAATTCTCATAAAAATCACAAATGTGTTCTTCATTTGAATTTTAGTGTTTTTTCATTGTCTAGATTTAATGTTTCAAGTAATGGGGTTCTTCTCTTTCTCCTTTTTCTCTTAGGGGTTTTTCTGTCTTTCTCCTTTTCTCTTGTAGGAAACAGGCTTCTCTTTGCAATAATCAGTATTACATTATTGCATTAAAATACTGAATACTCTGCATGTTGACTCTAAAGCCCATCACTTTAACACTAATGGAAATGCTCTGAAGAATGACTTTTACTTGAACTCTTTTTCTGGTATTCTGGGAGGAAATCTGAATGACATGAAAATCTGTTTCTTGGAATTCCAAAAGTGCGTTTGTAAAATGTGAGGTCAAGGGAAGCAGAAGAGAAACTGCCACAAATTAGAAGCATTAAGTTGATGGGCAGGAAGGAGGAGGAAGGATGGCTGGGAAGGCAGATGACATGGGGGGGGAAAAGTAAGATTTGTGGCTTCATGGCTGCTTCATCCGTATCCCAGCTCCAGTCAGATCTGACAGATACACACCCCTGGAAGAGAGCAAACATATTGTTGGCTTGGCACCCTTTGAAATGCATGTGCCAGCACACATGTGCTGCAGTTTAAGCAGGACAGCCAAATGCCTAAGGCAGGCTAGCTTGATGCCAATTTTAATTTGCCAGTCAGACTTGGCTAGTTATCACTTCTTTCCTTCGGCATATTTTGCAAGCTGCTGGAGAGCACTAACACCCAAACCAAGCTGAATGAACCTCCCAAGCTGGATTACAGGACATCCCCTCTTTCTCACAGAGCTCTTATTCTGAGCATTGCTTTGGATTCCTTGCGTGGATCCAAGGCTTTGGGCACTTCCATCCTGGAACAGGGCTTTTAGGATGGGTCTGCAGGTGTGGAAATATGGGTAGCAAAGGATCTACCTTAATATTGTGAATTGCAGAGAACTCAAGTTGCAAATTTACCTGAATTTTAGCAATGGTTTTTGCAGTCATGCCATGAAAGTCTTTAGTAGATGATTTTGTCTGACTGGAGTGTGTCAGGCAGCACAGCTGGATCTAAATCTCCTTTATGCATGAAGCTCGTAAAGAAGCTATTTTCTGTCTAGTCTGGGGATAAGTGTGTGAGACTATTAACAAAATGCATGACTTTGCTTGTAGGACCTCCTTAGGATCTGTTTTTAATGGCATTGGAGGATGGTTTGCCATGTTCATGTGTGGATAGGGTGTAAATGTTTAGATGGGTGACATTCCTCTTTTGCTTCATATGCAAGGCACAAAGAGCAGAGTGGAGCCTGGTTCATAACGTGAAGACAGAGGGAGTGACTGAGGTCTACTTGGAGTGGAGAAACTTGCAAGTTTTCATTGAACTTGAATTGGAAAACACAGTTCATAGAATGACAGCATGGTTTGGGTTGGAAGGAACTTTAAAGATCATCCAGTTCCACCCCTGTACCATGGGCAGGGACACCTTCCACTGGACCTGGTTTCTCCAAGACCTGCCCAGCCTGGCCTTGGACACTTCCAGGGATGGGGCAGCCACAGCTTCTCTGGGCACCCTGTGCCAGGGCCTCACCACCCTCACAGGGAAGAATTCAGTCTTAGGGCCCGTAACCTGGTGGGTCTCTCCTGGGGCCAGGGAGCCTGAAAACTACCTACAGCTTCTCAGTGCAGATTATTTTCTTGTCTTCTCTGCTGCTGTTAGCAGTTAGCTGGATAACAGCAGCCATTCCCCTGAGCAGCTGCAGGGTCCTGGGAGTTTCTGCCTTGTGGAAATCCCTATTTTCCGGCCAGCTCTGGGACAGAAGCAGCGACCTGCCTTTCATTCTGCTTGCTGGAGCTTATTTGACTGCTGTCCCCGATTCCTGGCGGCCAAGGTGACCTTGTGCATCCCCCTGTCCGTTTTCCTTCCATCGTGGCAGGGTTGTTCCTAATCCCCGGGCCGCGCTTCCTCCTCCCAGTGCCAGGAGCTCTGCCCCGAACCGCATCACCCCGCACCGCAGCGCAGCTCCCCGAAAGCCCTCAGCGGGTCATCCCCGATCCGGATTTGGACACTGTGGGACAAATCCTGTGCCGGGCGATGCCCTGTTCCCAGGGCAGCCGATCCCGGGTGTCCCCCGCAGGGCTGTGCCCGTGGCGCGGAGCCAGGGATAACAGGTTTGCGTCAGTGCCTGCGCAGCTCCCAGTCCAGCGGTTATTCCCTGCCGCTGGAATAACCCCGGAGAAGTTCCTGTCATCCCCGCAGATGTCTGGGGGGGCTGCTCCGCGCTGCTCCCTGCGAGCGGACGGGCTGCCCGGGGTGGGTGCAGGAGCGGAGTAAGTGATGCATAAACGTCCCTGCCACTTGGTCTTGCTCTTGTCTTGAAAATCAAAGGCTCTGCCCGGGGGTGAAGGCAGAAAGTTCCTTTGCGTGGTGGCTGGAAACTGCCATTGTTAATATTTTTGGGAAACCTGGCTGGCCCAGTTACTAGGGCAGCCTAACAGTGTAATAATAACCTGTTTGCCTCTGAAACGTGCAGGCAAATAAAACAGACTTTTAAAATACAGCTGGAAATAAAAACATGCCAACAGAAAAGAAAAAAAGCCCACAACCACCAGAATTTTTGCAGTCTGGGAAGAAGCAGCCTGTTTTAATAATGATAGCCAATATGATCAGATATGAAGCAATTTGTCAGTGCAGATTTTTGCCATGAATAATCCAAGCTGTCCCTTGAAGACAACCTCTAACTCAATTACAGCTGGGTTTATAGCTCAGCAAATTGTATTACCCAAAACTTCAGAAGGGCCTGGAAGAATGAAATATAAAGTAAATTTTTGCTGCAAAACCACCATCCGTAATCAGTTATGATATGCCTAGGCAGGGACTCTGACCCCTTAACTGGCTTAGGACATTCTTCCTGTCTGGGGATGCTAATCTAAGGGATATCCAAGATATTGTCTGTATCCAAATGCTTTTTCCAGATCCCCAAGGTTTTCCTGCTTGTAATCAGGTGCCCTGCCTATACTGCCCACACAGATGACCAAGGCCTGTAATTTAGGTTGCCCTGGTACAACTGTTGGTGGATTCAGAGGCATGAACTGCATGACTGAAATGATCAACAGAAACAGTTGAACTGTGTGTTTCTTTTTTTAGCTCATCATTTCAGTGATTGTTTTCAACACAGCTTTGTTGAAGGGTTGTTTTTAACTTGAATAATGTTAGTGCTCCTATTTTCTGTGTGACCTTGCAAACAATTGTTTCCAAAGAAACAAGGCCTTGGGAGTGGGAAGGTGTGGTTGGATTGGACTCTAATGGGAAGCAGGAGTTCTTAAGGCAGATTTCCTGCCCAAAAATGCCCTTTCTGAAATTGTAATGCCAGGTCTGATGCTACCAATAGATAAGAAATAACAGGAGAAAAAAAAGGAAGAGACCACTTTAAGAACCTCAGTCACTTTTTATTTATGCCATCTAGCTTAATTGATTTTTATGTAATTGAAATATTCCTCTTGGGTCACCTTGGAAATGGATAAAGGGGAAGCATCAGTGTAATTAGGATACAGGCTGTATCACCCATGTCCAAATGAGAACTGAGGTAATTTTTTGGCAAGTGGTGTGAGAAGGCTTTTTCTGTAGTTGATTTTACTCCCTTTGCCCTTTGTTAAACAAAACCTAATGTGCAGTTTAGGGAAATTCCACGGTACCACACTGGGGTTCCAACTCCTCTCCTAAGTAATTCTGCTGAGTTGAAGAGAACTACTTTTCCACGTATGGGTTACTCCTGTGAATAAGCTATGCTGGATCAAATCTTCCATTTCCTGCAGGAAAAAAAAAAAAAAAGGATTACTTCTCATGCCTGGCATGGTAATTAACAGGATTTGGGAAATACATTCTTGCAGCTGCTTTCAAAATTAACTTCAAAGATTCCATTAATCCCTGCCTCTGAAAAAAAAAAAATTGTGATTACAATGTCTTTGGAGAAATAATGTTTTAATTCAAAATATGCTAATAACCTAAATATTAAGCAAGCTACTGTTTGTGCTAATTACGTTGATTACATTTGGTGTTGGTGTAAATATTCCGTTTAGAACATTATATGGAATCTGAATACAAAATCAGCAGGTTCTCACTGTGCTGATTTATAAATTACAGCCCAGCATCAACAAAAGTGGGGCACAGCAAAAGTTCTTTTCTCTGCTATTAGAATATTTAAAACCAGCACTGTAAGTAGATTTCTGCATCCCAGACAGTGATTCTCTCAGCCCATTTTCATCAGATGCCCCCTCACTTATCCTGGCAGCTGCCTTCAGTTCCGGAATCCCAGCACAGGGAGGATGTGGAGCTGCTGGAGAGAGGCCAGAGGAGGCTCCAGGATGAGCAGAGGGATGGAGCAGCTCTGCTGGGAGGAAAGGCTGGGAGAGCTGGGATTGTTCAGCCTGGAGAGGAGAAGCTTTGGGGTGTCCTCACTGGGGCCTTGCAGGGCCTGAAGGAGCCACAGGAAACATGGAGAGAGACAATTTCCAGGGGATGGAGGGACAGGATGAGGGGGAATGGCTTCACACTGAGAGTAAATTTAGATGGGATATTGGGAAGGAATTGTTCCCTGGGAGGGTGGGGAGGCCCTGGCACAGGGTGCCCAGAGAAGCTGTGGCTGCCCCTGGATCCCTGGAAGTGTCCAAGGCCAGGCTGGACGGGGCTTGGAGCACCCTGGGATAGTGGAAGGTGTCCCTGTCCATGGGATGGATAGGGGGATGGAACGAGATGATCTTGGATCCCTTCCCAGCCAAGCCATTCCATGGTTCTAAGTGTGCTTGGTGCTGAGGCACCTCCTGTTGTCTGTGTACACTCAGAAATGCTTGTTCTGAGGATTTACCTCAAGCCAAAACTTCTGTCTGGACAAAAGTGAAGAAATCACACCTCTTAAATTGAGGCAAATGCCCTAAGTCTGTGAGCAACCCTGTGGTGAAGGCATTGTGTGGGCATTTTGCTTAGACATGCAAATAGAAACGTGTGTTTTACGTGGGCAGTGACCACACTGCAAACAAAATTATACATTATCACAGACTTGTTAATTTTGGACAAATGTTATTGTGGTTTCTAGGATGACAATGTACACACCTGTGTCTTCACACGCATATGTGTCTTCAGTGATTAAAAAAGTCCCAGGAAGGCACTGTCAATATGTCAGCTTAAAGACACTGCAGTTTGATTCCCATCAGTTCATCTCAGCCCACCTGAGTAGTTTTAATTTATTAAAATAGCTATAGGAAAGCAGTAATAAAATTAGGGACAATCAAGAGCTAGTCAAGTAGAAAACTATTTGACCCATGAGGATAATTACAGGAATTGTCAAAGTGCCAGGGATCATTTAGCTTTGACAGCCAGTATGGAAAGATGGATGCTGGTGTTCTTGCTCTGGAACATCATGCTGCCCTGGCAATGCAAAACAGAGAGAAAACTGGCTCTAGAAAACTCCCTTGGTGTAAAAGAGCATTCAGAGAGAAGGAGATACATGGGTGAGAGGAGGTACTGAGGTACAAGTTGATAAATAACTTTTTTTTCTGTCAGGTGCTCAGAAAATGTGGTCTGTGGTTTCTTACCATGATGTGTAAGACAGAAGTAACAGACTGTCATTATCAGATTTATCCATCATTCAGACAAAATCTTGGCTGGATGTTCTGTACCTGATGCAATTCCCTTAAATGTGGGCTTTGAAGGACGCTTCCATCTCATAAATATTCCGTACCACATCTGTAAAAATGTGGAGTGGAGGGACTCGTAAAGGAGGCCCAGGTAGATGAGTGAGGAAGGTTTATTTGTGTTGCTGCTTGTGCAATTTTCATTTCATTCAGAGGCTATATCCAAGCCTCTGTCTGGGGCTCTCCAGTTCTGTCTGCAGATGTTCCTTAGGTGACCGATGTGAATGAACCTGGACGTCATAAAGTTGGTGTGGGATTTGCCATCTGTCTGAGCTGCAGGCCAGTTTGGGGAAGACATAATTAGAAGGGAATGAGTGAAATGATAGAAGTTGTCTACGGCTCTCCAGAAGTGCACTTGATCTCTTCCAACTGTTCGTTTTCATACTTTATGATATATAATTCCAAAAAATACAGTGGTGCTAAAAGTCCAGTCCCATTATTTAGGAGGGCAGGTATCCCTTGCAGCTTCAGCAAACAAAAATTTTTTTCTCACAGCAGCATCATTTTTCCTGCTCTTAACTTTTTTATTTTAAGCATGGTAATATATTTTGTCCTTTTTAAAAACCAAATTATTTATGTTTTGTGGCTAGGAGTAATGTTTTTCACACTTCAGTGTGTGAAATGCTGAGTCCTGTAGTTTCAAGTTGATACACGACATTAGAAAGAGGTAGAGAAACAAAAATCTCCAGTAAAGGAGAATTTAACCTGAAAAATCATATTGAAATCCCAAATTATGCAGTGTGTCCACTCAGGTTATAGCTCTTTGGTTCTTCCCCCTACTTAAATTCTGGATCTTCATTTAGTTTCTGATGTACAGTTACTGACCTATGTCCTGATCATTTTGCTGTGATTAGGAATCTTTCCTTGCTTGGAAAACATCAAAAGTCCCTAAGCAGTTATTTACAGTGACATTTTTATTTGCAGAAAGATCATAAACGTCATAAATCTTTAAAATGTGTTTTTCAATACTTTTTTCCCATTAAGGCTGGAACAGCTGAATTTTTTTAATTAAAGCAGAAGGCTATCAAAAAAAATGAGGTGCTTGTGAAATAGTTGAGTCGGGTTCAATTTATGTTTCTTAAAGAGAAAACTTCGGAGAGAGGGTGGTAGTGCAGAGTGAAAACTTGCTTGGCACACCGCTGGCTGAGCCACAGAGTTTGTGTTGCACAGTACCAACATTTATCTCCTGTCACATTTTAGGGGTGGACTTGGTAGCAAAACAAAGCTGAAGAAAAGCTTAGGATATGCAGAGACTTCCCTGCTGTTCTTGCTGGCGAGGACAGAACATCCTAACAACATTTCAGTTGTGTCAGTGTCCTGTCAGTCTACGCTGACTGCTTCTGCTGGTCGCTTTACAAAAACTGTCCACCTGTTCCTATTCTTTTAATCCCGCTCTTGGATCTTTTCTCGTTCTTTTATGTAGAAACAGATCCTTTAGAAAATCTGCATCCACTGCTCTCCTGGGATGCAGCCCTCTGTACCTTGTTGACCCTGCACTGAGGCGAAGCATCAGGATGATGTTATTAAGTGTAAAAGCCCATTTGTCAGAACATTCTGGCTGTTTCATGTCCCTGATCTTGGACTTTCTGTGGCTCACCATAAAACAAACAACCTTTCTGCCCCCAAAAATTCTGTAATCAACACCTGGCTACAATCCCTAACACTGAGGTGCTAATTAAAAGCATAGCTGAAAAGGTCAGGCTATTTCAAGACAAGAACAGAATGTAAGATTAAAGGCAAAAATTAGGCTCGGGGGTGCAGCAGGGGCTAGAAGAACGAGTAGAAAAGCTGCTGCAGTAATTTAACATTCTTCTTGAAATGTCCTCCTGGCTGCAAGTTCACTTTTGACCTTAGTTTGCACGCCTTGGGGACTGATTTAGTACAGATTTTCATACCACATTAACTGGCCGCTGCTTATAGCGCTGAGAATTTAACAGGAAAGTGAACCTGTTCTTTTCTTACTGGGATTTTGAGCATATGGCAGTAGTCTTTTTTACTTCCTTTGCTGACAAATTAGGAGTCACTTTGATTTTCAGAGACATTTTTAATTATGTGTCTTTGGTGTTTTGTAAAACCACTGAGTTAAAAATTAATATAGCCCCAAGCAGTCATAAACTCTGTTTCCTCCTACGCAACACAGCAACAAAACTGTTTATCATGTTTTACTGTATAATCGTTATGGGTTTGCACTCATGTTCATTTTAGCTCTGATGTTTCTTTGATGCCTTCTGGAAAGTTTATTCGATGTTTCAGTCCTGGTGCTTGCCTTAAAAAAAAAAAAAACCGCTGTGGAAGTTTAGAAGCCATGTCTGAATGAAGGGAGCTGGCTGCGAGTTACAGGGAATGGAAATCCTCTCTTGGGAGGAGAGGCTGAGGGAGCCGGGGCTGTGCAGCCTCCAGAGCAGCCCCCGCTGAGAGGGGCCCTCACCCCTGGGTGTCCCTGTGTGCAGGGAGGGGCAGAGCAGGGCCCAGCTCTGCTCGCTGGGGCCTGGGATGGCACAGGAGGAACGGGCAGGAGCTGAGCCCAGGAAGTTCCCCCTGCACAGGAGGCAGAACTTCTTCCCTGGGCAGTGCCCCAGCCCCGCACAGATTGTCCAGAGAGGCTGTGGAGTCTCCTCCCTGGGGATATCCCAGAGCCATCTGGACACAACCCTGTGCCCTGTGCTCTGGGACGGCCCTGCTGGAGCAGGGAGCTGGGATCAGATGAGCCACCGTGCTCCCTTGCAGCCTGACCCATTCTGTGAAAGGTCAGATCCCAGAAATTCATGTTGTTTTTCTTGTACTTCCATGATTTTAATTTGATCAGTTGCACCTGTGAACAAAATCTACTCTACCAGCTTTTGGAGAGCTTTCATCCATTGCTTCTTGAAAATACCCCCATTTACTCCTCCTCCTCATGTTTAGTCCCCCTGTGCTCTGAAGCACATTAAAAAGCTCAGCTTTGTTCTTCAACCTCCAGTAGCATCATGAAAGGTGATGAAAGAAGAAAGAAACTCCAGCTGCTAATAATACCAACATCTTGAAAATGTTTTGAAAAGTAGGTCCACTGAATGTACTGAAATGAAAGACTAAAGGCTTTGCAGGAGGATGATCCCATTGTATCTGGCTTTTTCCTGAGTTCTAGTGCCTTGTTAATGAGAAACTGATTCTCACTTTCAAATCCATTGCAGTCACTTGGAAGAGAGCAGAGGTTTTATAGATCAAAATACATCTATAACTAAAGGAAAAGCTATCAGGAGCTGGTTTGGCAGACTTTCAGGCTTTGTTCTGTATCAGTCCAGTGGTCACCAATCAAACAAATGGCTGTAGAATATTACAACTGATTTCAGACTTAAAGAACAATACCGTGACCTCATGAATAGAAAAACCTTCATTTACCAAAAACAAGTTTTTATTCTTTTTCTTTGACAACGCTCTCCTCTCCCTGAGGGGAAATCTTGAGACACAAAATAAATGTGTGAATCCATATTCCAGCACTCCATCATTAGCAGACTGAACCTGACAGGTATAGCCTAGGGAGGAGAGAGAAGCTTTCATAAAGCCTAAGTAGCACAGCCTGAAATGCTTAGGAAATAAGACAATTTGAAAAAGCATTTAAAAATATACAGGGGAGGGAAAAGCAATATGGTTACCTTTTTATTGATAAGAAAAATCCAGTATTTTAGTAAATTAACACTAAACTTTTCTTTAAAATGTTGACTAGAGTTGAAATAGGGAAATATTAACCAAACTTTAAATAAGGGTGTCAAGGTTAATGTCTTCAGCAAAACTGCTTTTTGGGTGGATTTATTGATTTCTGCCTGCTGGTAACTTATGCTTTTGCCAAATATATTTATCCCTTTAGAATCCCTTTCTCTGTTATTGGCCAAGCTTTCTCTCCTGTCTTGGCTCTGAGGTGCCAGGGAGAAAAAAAAGTATTTCCATTTTCCGGGTCAGAGCTAAGAGCACACATGAAGGTTTTGTACTTATGTCATGATTAGCTCTATATACAAAAAATACCTTGAAAACAACAACACTGCTTGGGAAGATAAAGGGCAGAAACCAGAGCAGCAGAGAAGGTTTTAACCAGATATTCTAGAGCAAATACCTTCAGATAAGTATGTCTGTATGAATTTTCATAGGAGAATCCATGTGACTGTCCAGATGTTGGTAAAAACCAACTACTGTACCTGTTAACTTCCCTGATGCACGAGGATGTGCTGCCTCTGATGTCTGAGTGCAGCTGGATTTATTCCATGAGTTTAATACCCCTGGATTTCTACATGTGCAGCCCTAGAGGATGATTTCTTTATTTCAGTAACACACACAAGTATGAATAATTGTGCATGAGAAATGTAAGTTTAGCCATACGCTAAAGTACCTTAATCCACCTTGAGATGTTTTCTCTGTGGGATGCAGAATAATTTTCATAGAATGACCATTCCTAAGATAGGAAATTCCCTGCTGGTGTAACCACTCTGGTACAGCCCTGCCACTGTGAATATTTGGACTGCCCTGGTGTTTGCCACCTGTTACTGAGCAGAGTGACTTAAATCAGTTGGTTTCATGGAAATTCAGGAGGAATTCCTTGGACAGAGCAAATTAGTGGGAAGTTCCATCATCTCTAGTGGCCAAAGCAGAAAATTGATCTTTTAGTCAGGTCAGGATGGAGATTCTCCTTAGCCCTCCTTTTGTTGCTAATGTATTTACAGGAACATTGTTATTGCCTTTTTTATGACATTGGACAAATTAACTTCTCGTTGGGTTTTGACCCTTATGATTTTGTCTCTGCAAAACTCAGAACTCCTTGCAGTCCTCCAGAGTCTGGAAAGGGAGGCAGAGCAGGGAGCTGAAGAGATGGAATGATGCACTGTAGCTCATACCCTTGCACTACGGAGAACTTGATTACACACATATATATATACATATAATATTTTTATGTATATATATATATGCATTTATTTATATATGATGTCACTCATTGTGATAATTCCACCCAGAGGCACATGTAGTGATGCAACTGTACCTAAATCAGACTCACTGATGTTGGAAAAGAACTCCAAGATCATCACATCCAGCCTTTAAATGGTTCTAAGCATTCCTGTTCTGACTGGAAGTGTTTCAAAGCAGCGTTGCATGAGGGTGAATGACTGTCTAATGTCCTGAGGAGAAACCAGGCTGTAATTGCCAGTTATTCCAAGGGGAAAATGCATGTCCAGGTGTGTTTTAACCACCTCTTTTGGTTTTTTTTCCCAGTTATTCCAAGGGGAAAATGCATGTCCAGGTGTGTTTTAACCACCTCTTTTGGTTTTTTTTCCCAGTTATTCCAAGGGGAAAATGCATGTCCAGGTGTGTTTTAACCACCTCTTTTGGTTTTTTTTCCCTCCTAACAGAGACAAGGAACTGGAGCTACAAATGGGAAAGACAAGACATCTGGTGAGAGTGGTAAGGGCCGACTTTATTTCTTGATGGAGAATATTGAGTAAAATGGAGCCCACATATTTTTTACTGTAATGACAAAGGTCCAGTAGCAAAAGCTTTGGTTTTCTGGCTTATCTTATGATTATGTTTGAAAAGCTGGAAGGGCTTTAGTGGGTTTGTTTTCTTTGTGTATCTAAACCCTTTGCTAAAGTAGAGTCTCATTTCTGAGTGCACGCTGTGGTAAATCAGACTTAAGGAAGTCAGAGCAGGTACAAATGGGGCTAAAACAAGATTAGATACGTGTGAAAAGGACACCAAAAGACAAGGTGAAGTATTACGAGCAGCTTCTCCACGAATGAGGAAGGTGAAGAGAAATAAATTATATTTAATTTACTTACATGACACAAAGAATTCGCTCATATAGTTTCTCTGGTCTGATTCATCCCACCTTCATCCCACCCATTTTAGACCCAGAACTAAGCAAAGTTAGAACCCACTTGTGTAGAGCTCATCTGAGTGTTGTTAGAGAGAAACTATGGATGGAGCAGCTCACGTGGAAGGACCAGATGGCAAAGGGGCTCTGGATTTCGTCACTGGAGTGAGTCTGGACTCATCTCCACTGCTCTGAGGGGTGACTCATTGGCTTTTTCAGGCCTTAACAAAGGGGCTGGCAGAAACCAATTTCAGCCCCTTAAGTGGCACAAACAATTCTAATAAGAAAACGTAGTTTTTTTTTTTTTCCCCACCCCCCCCAGAAGAATGCAAAACTGAACTTTCAGGAAAACTAACTGGGGTTTTTTTGTAGCTGAAATCTCATTTTATTTCTGATAGGAACAGAAATGCTTTCCATACAAAGGATAGTTGATTAAAATCTCCTTACCATCAGAAACATTTTTCAAAGGAAAAGTTTTAAAATTTTGATTTTTTTTTTTCATTTTTTTTTTTCAAATGTACCCAGCTGAAAATGAGGCAGCAGATATTCATGGACAGGAAGAGGATTGAACTATAAAATATTATCTCTGCTTCTGTTTGCTCATCCAGTTCCAATTAAAAGAATGTGTTCTGGTGTCCATCCCATCTCCTGAAAAGCAGGAAGAATCCGAGTCCCTTCTCTGCAAAGCCAAGGGTTTTCCAAACGGGTCATTTGAGCAGTTATTTTGGATATGTATTTTGGACATTAAGTGTGGGTCAGAATAGAATTTTTGGGCCATTTGAGGCAACACTTCCCAAAGCATTAAGAGCCTTCTTTCTGTATAGTTTTCCTATTACAGGGAGGTGACTTTCCTGTAAGGGCTCTTTGCATAATGTTTCAGTAAATGAAATCTGTAGATGATGTTCCCAGTATGATAAAACACAAATTGCAGTGGAAAAAAAAAAAAACCCAAAAAACCCAAATAAATATTTTGGCTTGTTATAGTGTCTTGAATTAGTGGGAACAAATGTACCCTGACAGCAAAGCAATTTGCATTCTCAAGTTAACAGGAAAGGAAAGCAAGCAAAATTATGTCAGCCATTCGGGCAGCATGGGGAGCATGTTTTTCTCTTTACTGTTGGAGCACATTATGAACTCAGCTCATTTGCCTTGAATTTCTTCCCAAATAAAAATTTCTTCCTGAATAAAATTGTCCTGTTGTCAAGTTTAGATTAGATTTACTGATCCTGCAGCCTTTTTAAAAGGCAAATTCTTCTTTCCTGAACGGGGATTTTGAGTGAGCAAGGGACTGTGTCATTAATTCAAAAATATATATGATTCTAGTTGTAGCATAATTTTATGTATAACATAAACAGGCAGATGCACAGTTAATCTTGGGCAAATAGATACCAATTATTTTTTGTAATGAAATTATAGCAGAAAAGCTGTCACCTACATAAAATAAAGAAGCAGCAGGGGAGATGGAATAGAGTCCTCTGATCTCCCCAACCCACATGCTGGCATAAAAATAAAGCAGAATCAGAACTTTGAACCTGAGATTGAATGCTAAATCAAAGAAGCAGAAATGTATAACTCTTTGTCTTTATTAGCTCTGTGTGGTTCGAACTCAAGCAGTGATTTATTGCTCTGAAAATTGGGCTGTGCTGTAAACCTACATATACAATATAAATCCCCTATTACATGTTTTTTGGCCAGAAGTCTGCAATATGTCCATGTCTTAAATGTTATTAGCCTCTTCTTCAAGTGTCTGTTTCCCCATCAAAAGGAAACTTTGCCTCTTGTTTTCCTCTTGTTGAAAAGGAAGGACGGTGGAGAAACAAAAAACCCTTTCATCTTGTTAAAAAGAAAGAAAAAAGGAAGCAGTCATGCTATGACAATGTTTGCAAAGGCAGACTGGTCTGGTTGCTGTCTTTGCTGTTGTTTACAGATCAGGGAAAGCTGCTGAAAACTGGCCCAAACAACAAATAAAGATGGCTGGCTGTTTTCAGAGTTTGATTCACGCAGTGAGATGCTGTGGGTCGAGCTTTGTTTCGTGCATCTCAGTAGAAAATGAATTTTGGGCCCACCTTTAGGTTGGGTTTGAAACTGAAGAAAATAAAATAATGACCATAGCAATCAGCTTTCTCCCTCTCTGAAGACGTGTACGGCCTTGCTATCTCCGTGCAGGGTTCAGGGAAATTCATTCTCTGAGGATTCCTTTTATAGCAGTGATAGTTTTGGTAGACATGAACGCATGTTCTTGTTTGACCTTCGTTAGACAGGAGCAGTCTATCCTTAATTGGATTCAGTTCCTACCCCCACAGTAGCAGTGGCAGCTCTTAACAAACCTCCCTTCCGGCAGAAGGGACCGTGCTGCTGCTTTCACAGGGCGCGTGAGGATGGAACAGACCACAGTGATCACCTGGTCCCAGCTCCCTGCTCCAGCAGGGCCATCCCAGAGCACAGGGCACAGGGTTGTGTCCAGAGGGGCTGGAATATCCCCAGGGAGGAGACTCCACAGCCTCTCTGGACAATCTGTGCGGGGCTGGGGCACTGCCCAGGGAAGAAGTTCTGCCTCCTGTGCAGGGGAACTTCCTGGGATCAGATCCTGCCCCTTCCCCCTGTGTCATCCCAGGCCCCAGGGCGCAGCGCTGGGCCCTGCTCTGCCCCTCCCTGCACACGGGGACACCCAGGGGTGAGGGCCCCTCGCAGCGGGGGCTGCTCTGGAGGCTGCACAGCCCCGGCTCCCTGAGCCTCTCCTGGGCAGGGAGAGGCTCCAGGCCCTTCCTCATCTCCAGGAGCTCCCAGTGCCGGCTGTGCTGAGGATCCAGAGCTGGACACAGCCCTGCAGATGTGCCTTCAGGGCTGGGCACAGGGGCAGGACCCTCTCCCTGACAGTGGCCGTGCTCTTCCCATTGCACCCCAGGACACCACTGGCCCCTTTGGCCACAAGGACCCTCTGCAGTCCAGGGACAGCTCATTGTCCCCCAGGGCCCCCAGATCCTTCTCCAGCAGGTCAGCCCCAGCCCCTTGGTGCCTGGGGTTATTCTGCCCCAGGTGCAGGATCTACTTTTGCCCTTGTTGAATTTCAGACAGTTCTTCACTGCCCACCCCTCTCACCTGTTGAGGTCTCTCTGAAGAGCAGCACAGTCCTCTGGGGCATCATCTGCTCCTTCCTTGTGTCATCATCAGACTTGCTGAGGAGGCATCTGCCCCTTCATCCAAGAGATTGATGAATGAGTTAAACAATCCTGGGCCCAGTATTGAACCCAGCACCTCATTGGGACTTGAAGGACCTCAGTCTACCTGAACCCCAAGACAAACTGATTTGTGAATGCACTGCAAACTTAACTTGTAAACCTATTATATAATGTTGTTCTCTGTGGTAGAAAATCCAAAGGGAAAACAGCACTCCTATCCCCACACAGCTCAGTGTGGGATAAGAAGCTGTTATTGCCTTTATGCTCACCTGGTTTGATTAGTGGGGACAATCATATTTGCAGATGCAAATATGAAAACAGAATGTTCCTTCCTTACTATTCTTAGTGAATAAGTGATTCTTCTTTATGACCTTGGCAATGTCACAAAGTTCCTTTGTAGGTTAACACTTGTCACTTCTTGTTCTGTTTCACATTGCCCTGTGTTTTTTTTTCTCTTGTGGTGTAATTTGCAAGCTGCTATCGTGCTATCTACTCCTTAATAGCCCAGCACAACTGCCAGGGAAACAATTGCATCAGAACCAATTATTTCCATCTTCAAATTTAGAATCGCTCTTTTTCCTATTAATAGACCTCGCCCTCTCTTCTCAAAGTACATAAAGCATGTGATTATTAATTGGTATTAATAATTTTCTTGGAATACGAGATTTATCATTCAGCAGCATGAATATTTATAATAACAAAATCTGTGTTTTCATGTGATGAATTCTGTACCTTCCTGGCTCTGAGTGAAATGAAAATGAGTAGGTTTTGCATGAACTGAGATGTCGTGGTGGATTAGGCCAATCACAGCAAGATGGTCAGATGTACTGGAAAGGTGAATTCCTTCTTTTCAGTTTCTACTCATTCCCAAGCACTTGTCAGTGTATGAGCTCAGTTTTGGGATGTTCAGAAAAACATGCATGAATAAATGCTCTGCATTTTGTCCTCTCCATGGGCTGCTTCTGCATAAGGATGAAGATACAGTAGAGTTAATAAAGTACATGCTTATATTTTACATCTAAAGTGGAGTCACTTCAGTCTGAATGCCTCTAGAAAACATTAAAGGTAATGGTAAATATTTGTAAGCCAAGCGTGTGTGGGAGAATAGAGATCTCTCTCTAGTGAGCTTTCCTGGTAGAGGGATGGGCATCTTGCAGTGTTATCAACAGTCCATTCACCCACTTTCTCTACCCGAGAAATTTGGGAAATTCTGTTTGCTGCACTCAGAAATAAAAAAATCCTGCCAGATCCGACAGAGTGAGTAATAATCTTCATAGTTATTTATGTAGAGTGCTTAGCTTAATAGAGCCTCAATTCTTGGCTAGAGGCCAGGATCATTATTGTAGTGTGGGCTAATATAAATATCTCTTTAAGAACTCAAAATTAATTTTCCACTAATATTCTCCAATGACTGCGTAAAAGCTGTTCTGGTTTTGGGAACAGCCCTACAAATAAACTTACTTGTGGAAAAAACAATTTTGAGAAGGGAGAGAAGACATGAGGGTAATTTGTATAAATACTCAAAGGAACTCATGGAACATGCTTTGCTGTATCTTCCTGGGTCTAAAGGTCACATTCTTTACCCACAGGAAAGGACAGAGCCTGAGCTGCAGCACTGCAATGCTCGTGCATTATCTCTCCCATAAAACATTGCTTGCGTGGCAAAAGATGAATCTGTTTTGCAAGCAACTGCTGAATCAATCTAAAAAAGCCCAAAATCCCTTCCAAACCACTGCTCTCTGGTATTTCACCCTCACAGCACTAATCAGAAGTTAGAATGGGGAGTATTGGATGAAGCTCATTAATGCTGAGTTTTTCTAGGTAATAGGTTGAGTGTTGGGAGGGAAATTACCTTGTCTTGTCTCTTTTCACCGTGCTGTTCTAAAATTCTCTCATCCCTTGAAAGTGGTGCTTCAAGGTAATGATCTCTCAGCAATTGAGTCTCTCTTACTTTACTTTCACTCTGTATCCAAAGCCAAATTTTGTTCCATCTCATCCAATTTGGTTGGTGCTAGCGTGGATTTGGGAAGTGAAATGAGAATGATTTGTTGTACCTCATCCCACATCTCTTAAAATAAAAAGTCTGTGCCTCAGCAACATTCCTAGACGTATGTGCCACCACCAAATACCATAACACCTTCACAGAGCCTAAATGCAAAAGTGTCTGAACCCTCAGCACGGTTACGTAAGTTGTGTTCGGTCATGTACAGAGCACTCAGGCTCAGAGGAAGGTGTAAAAATCCTGTGAGAACTCGACACTGTGATCTGTAGCTGGGAGTGTTTTCAGAGGAGAGCAGAAAAAGTCCGAGTGAACAGCTCTAGACAAATCCCATGTCAAGGCAGAGCTGTGCATGGCAAAAACCACTGCAGGGAAGTGCTGAGTTCCAGTTTAGGCACTTGCCTGGGGACAGCTGCGCATAAAGCTTACCCAGAACCAAACCAAAGATGTCTCAGGCCCTCTCCTGGCCTGTATCCTTTGCCCAGCTCGGTGTTTATCGAGGAATGTGCCCATCCCTCCAGGCAGCCAGCACGGCTCAGCTAAAGGCAGATCGAGCCTTTAATGACAAGGCTCTTGGATTGTTCACAGATCTTCCCCGGAGAGGGTTCTGAAAGGAAGAGAGGAGAATTATACATGAACTTCATTTCCTCTCCTAGGTGAATTTCCATTTCTGGAGGCCAGGGATGGGCATAAGCCCTCTCTGGAGTGACACTGTGTGCTTAATTATTTGGGGCGATGATGGCAGTGAAGGATTGTTCACAAAAATTTTCTGATCGACAAGTTTTGGTGTTTATCTAGCCACATAAACTTTTAAAGTGATGATTTTTATGTGTGTTTGAGACAACGTGGGCACCTTCTGCACTGAAACTTCACCTACACCCATGTGTGCCTGTACATGTGCAGTGACCATCTGGTTTCATGGAGAGGAGCCTCTGGAGGAGTTTAATCAATGTACCCAATCTAAACTGAATAATACTTCTGAAAGAGTAGATATTGTTCCTATTCTTCTGTTTTCTGATGAGTTGGCTTTGATACCGTGCGTTACAGCTGCACCTCATCTGGTAATGAGGAGCTTTCATTTTCAAATGTTTAGGCAGAAGCATCTAAGAAAAAAAAAAAAAGCATTGTATTAAAAGTTGCATCAGTTAGCAGCAGTGCTCTTGTAGTCTGGCCTGTGTCCTGTCTCTGGAATTCCCCACAAGTTTTCATTTTGTGCATCATTTATAACTACTCTCATGACTCCCAAATAAGTCCATCTTCCTACACAAAGAATACAGCACTGTCTCCATGAAGGATATCTGTCTGTATGTTGCTATATAATGTTAATTATGAGATTTTTCTTGCATGTTTTGGGTTTCTTTGTTTGCTTTTTAAATTCACAAGTCCCACAGGGGAAAAAAAAAATGAAAACCAGAGGAGAAGAGCACGACCACAGAAGAACAATTTCAGTTTTTTAAACCTGCTTTTTAAGGACTTAGAAATGGGAAATTATTTCAAAATATATTTCTCCCCCTTTTTTTTCCCCGTAGAGAAAAAGGTCCTGTTTAGCTGGTACCTTTGACATGGAAAAATCTTCACACTTAATACTCCTGCTACAAATGAATCTGTCTAGGTACTTATATGGTCCTCACCACCATAGTAACTGAGTGTCTTCCAAGTATTTAAAAATAGAGATAACAATAACAATTCTTGCCCTGGTCCACCTCTTTCTTTCCAGCCTGCTATGAGAATAACTTGATTAATTTATGGGATCTTTGTTTTGCACACAGTGCCTGCACACAGCTTGGGAACCTTGTGTGCCTGCTTGGATGTGATGTTCTCAAACCGAGTGCATCCAAAAATTCGGCTGCATTTCTAAAAATGTGAGACATGAACACATGTATAGGAGTTATATATACTTCTGTATGGTTCCTCACAGCCTGCCCCTTTGCAGGAGGTAGAAATCAGTGGAACTGCAGCATTCCTGCAGTGCTGAGGGGAGGAGCAGCCCAAGGAAATCACCATGAGGTGCCTAATTCAGCATTTGAGCACCTGGAAGGTGGCAGTAGCCCAGCTCCTTTCTGAGAAGCTGGCTGGCAAATCAGCTTAGGTCATTAGGGGGAAAAAAAAATAAAGTCGGTGATTAAAAATGAAGAAAAAATTAAATTAAGAAGAAGAAAATAAAGCTGTGGTGATGCTGGTGGGTTTTGCCTTTTGGATGAGTCACAAATATGCTGGAGTTCCCATCAAGCGTTAATGAGGAAAGACAGAATTGAAATGATGCCTTTGACAAGTGCCATCTTTCTTTTGGAAATCAGACTGTAACGATCAGTGAGCTGCCTGACTGTGCACCAGGGACAAGGAGCCTCCTTTCCATGGCTGGCACGTAGCTGGGCTGGCTTCCACAAATGTGCACTGCTTGGAAAACGTGCTGCCTTGGGAAAAGGAGCCGTTGGTTCTGCTTTGGTGGCAACCCAAAGGGGGGACATGGGTGAAGCCAGTCCCCAGAGAACCCTGGTAACACCTATAAAGTTACCTCTGGAATGAGTCTACATCAGCAGGGATGGTTTGGGGCTGTGTCAGGGCTAGAGCCAATGGGATGTGTGAGCTGGAGTATTTACGTTGGGAATCCGTGGAGCTGGACTGACCGGCACAAGCTGGAGATTTACCGCGCCGTGTTCCCAGACACTAACAACAGATGATTAAAAGGCTACAAGAGGTGGATGTGGCTGAGCAGCATGTTTTTTTAATTTAGTGGAAGTGAAAAATGAAAGAGGAACACAATCAATGCACAACAGTGGTTACCAGGATTTACTGTTGTGGAAACATCACTTTTCTTCTCAGCTGTACACACGATCTGCTTTACTTCACACCACAGGCTTTTGTTTTGTTCTGACTTGGTTTTGTAAATGGAATGAAAACACTTTTCTGCTTAAGAGTTCCTCCGTTAGCAGTTTGGTAAATGATTAATCTTTTTTTTTTTCGGAAGGTTTTTAAGATTTTAATTTGTAGCACACAGCTGTCTTGAGGCACTTAGCTCGATGCTCCAAAATTAGCTTGTAATTTGGTGTGATCAAGCTCCCTTGTGTAAGCAGGCACCAGAATTTAGAGCAGTGTGAGTGTTACAGACATGATGAAAATGTGGTCCTTTGCTGAACCAAAACAGAACAAAAAGCAGTCAAGGCTGTAAGAAGGAATTAGGTGCTGCGTCAGGAACCAGCACAACTCCTCACCTTCAGTCCCCACGCTCAGAGTTTCTTTCAGGACCTTGTGTAAAATGCTGAGGTTGATGGACTAGGGGGAGAGACGGGTGTCTCAAAGTCGGCCCACGTGTGTCTTGGTTCCTATGCTGAGAGGGAGCTGTTAGGGTTAATAATACTAAACTCTGCTCCTCTCTATAGGGTAGGGGTGAAATTCTTCATGTCTGGCTCTTTAGGTGCACATCTGTGTGAGAGGCCTAAAGCTCTGCTTGTTTTCAACAGAAAAAAAATGTATTGTTTTTGTGACATGGTGCTTATCAGAATGAGCTCCTCTGAAGAGCCTGGTGTTCATAGATCTTAAATCTGATTTAGGCTACTCATTTGCTCAGCTCTGTCAAGGCTGAGGAATTTGTGGGTAATACTAAAACTACAAAATAATAAAAACAATATAATAAATAATAAATAAAAGAATACTTTTGTCTACAGCCTGTGGAGTGAAGTGGATGTTCAGCAAGGCATTTCAGAATGTCTGGTTTGGACCTGGGCATTTAATTTCTCCTTAAGTCCATCTCGAACAACTCCATCCTCATTGAGGTTTGACTTATCCTGACCACACCGTGCCAGCTCTCACAGCCATTTTCTCTGTGGAAATATGGATATGAAAACATCCAGATATTTTCTGGCTTGAGGTCTTTGTTAGCTGGGTTAGTAGATTTGATGGAAGCACTTGATTTAGCCAAGCACTCGTGGTATTGGTTCATTTTTCCCCCAGCCCACAGTGAGTTACGAATAGGAAGGACTGAGAAAAATACATATTTTCCAAGGAGGAATTCTCAAGAAAAGGAGAAAGTTGGATAGTACCGGATATGGAAAAGGCGTTCCGAGAGTCACAGTGGAAAACAGGGCAGGGTGCTCTGGCAGCTCCTGGGAGATGGTGTGGGTGTTCCAGAGGCTGGAAATCAGCTCCCAGCACTTCTCTAGGGTCTCACAGTAACATTATTTAATCACAGTTGATGAATGAGTTCTCTAACTGTATTTTGAGTATCTCATCTTTCATTCTAATTTATACCTAAAACCCCCTGAGACTGCTGGTTGACTCTGGGTGGAGAAAGCATTAATTATTCCTTAGGTTCTAGTGAAACACTGGCACTCCACAGTGACCAATTTTCTACTCCTCTAAAAGCTGCCAATAAAAAATGGACATGTACAAATATATTCATTAGCACAAACTAATTAAAACGCAGGCTAATAGCCAGGAACAAAATACGTTATTGCAGGATTTTGGAATTAATTGTGCTAATCCAACAGTACCTATCTCTGCAGTTCCTAATCTAAGTCAGAGATCCCATATTGACAGACACCTAAGAGTTATTTCGTGGTGTCTGTGGACACTGCAGAGAGTTTCTGACCCTGGTGTCTGACAGGAGGCTGGAATTAGCTGTGGAGAAAATTCTGGGCTGTGTCCTTTGTTGTGTGGCAGGTGTGGTAGAACTAAACAGAAGGGTGGGAGAGGTGAGATCAGTGAAGCTTGAGGATGTGTTTATCCTTCTGGCCTTTGATTTCAGAGTTGGATGTAGGCTATCGGGTGTGGTACCTTTGAGGGAAGATGTGGATGCACCTGTGTACTGCAGACCTCCAGTTATATTTGGGGCTCATCCTGGGGTGTGATGGGGGCACATAAACCCTCATCCTGGCTTATACAGGTTCATACAGCACAGATGAGGATGAGATAAACTCCTTCTTTTCACCTCAGATAACCTCGGGCCAGCACCCACCGAGGGTGAGACACTGAGGCAGAGCTGAGCTGGATTCCAGGCTGTTTGGTGTCCTGCAGCAGCCACCTCTGGGTCTAGCAGCCAGCAGACTAATTGCTGGCAGAGGGTGGGCATTGTGAGCCCACCTAGTGATTGTATTCACCAAGCAGACAGCTGCATTTTTCACTGTCAAGAACCTCTCGGTGACCTTTCCAGTGAATCTGTTCACAACAAAACTCGGGGTCTCTCGTGTGAGGTCTGCCTCTGGCAGCCACAGACATGGAGAAGCTGGGGAGAAAAAAGCATCCCTGGCTTATTTTAGCCAAGAAGGTAAGAAGACAGATGGGAGATGTGTGGGTTTGGACCTTCTTTGTCAAACGGTGATGGATGCTGTCAGCAGAGGGCAAGACGTGGGCTTTGCCAATCAATCATGAGTCATTATTCCATCCACTTTGTCTCATCTCGGACAAACTGAGGTCTTTGGCTTAAATTCCTCTCTCTGTCAAATGAAAGAGAAACAAATGGCTTTTCTAGACCCCAGTGGAAGGAACTTTGGACATTAATGATCCTTAAACAGGGCTGTATATGCCTGTGCCATTTGGGACCAGGTGTGGAGGGTTTGGGGGATGTCATCTGCTCTGAGTGCTGGTTCTTTTTGAGACTCTTCCCTGTGCCAGATAAGAGTGTCACAACTGTTGTTAAACTATTTGTGGTTTTTACATGAGGGACCACAGAACTAAAAAGCAAAAGACAAAGTCATGAGATGAAATCCTCCGGAGGTCCCTCAGCTCAGAACCATTCCATTATGGAAGAACATCAAAAGGAAAATGTAATTTTTGGCAATTCCCCCCATTCCTCCCATGCCACAGGCAAACCTTGGGAACAAGACAATCCAGAAGCTGTTCTCAGATGCAGCAGAATTAGTGTAGATTTTTGGTCTCTATTCATCATCTTAAGAAGATTACTGCAGCTAACATTAGCATTTTTGCTATTACATGGTGGACTGGCTGAGGTCCAGACTGAGTTGGAATTAGAACACTTATTTTTTTTCGTTTTATTAGTTCTTCTTCCAGTAGAAGATGATGCACACAAAAAAAAAAAACAACCCAAAACCAAACCACTGAAGAAAGCTTCATCAAAGGATACTAGTTATTCTTTGTAGTTTGTCCCCATATATCTATTAGTGTGAGCTTGTATTCCAACTCAGTTTGGTTCTAAGTTTCAAGTTTTAGCGATCTTAAATGTAAGCACATCCACAGCTGCCATTATTTTTGAGTGGGTACTATGTGAGATCACTAAGAAGTTACTGTTTTCCTCTCCAAAGTATAAATAGATCCAAATTTACTTGAAACTTGGCATGGAAAGGTTTTATAACTACCATAAATCAGATCCTTGTTTCAAGCTTCCCACAACTCTTTGGACATCACAGTAATTTTCGAGGGCTGCAAGTAGTTTTCTGCAGGATTATGTAGTACTGTGAAGCATATTTGGGGCTGAATTTCTTGAGAGAACTTGCAGAGTAGAAACCAACAATTAAGATGAGCTGAGTTAGAGAGCAGCTGCTTCTATTGTGCTGTGTTTTTGTGGGGTTTTTGGCCTGGCAACAAAAGGCTGAGTTTACTTTTGTTTATCAGAACTTAGCATTTCAGTGTAATTGCTGAGATAGTGAGTGATCCAGCCCGGAGCTGCCAGCCTCCTCTGCTGGTGTCAGGGATACCTTTTGTTGTTGGAAGTGATGCTGTCTGAATGTGACAAAACACTTGATAAGCTTGGCCAAGCATGCCAGAAAACAAAACCAAACCAAACCAAACAAAAAGCGATCTAGGCTTTCAGTTCAGGCCGTTCAAAAAACCCCCAAGGTGTTCTGCTCCCCTCAGGGAGTTGTTTCAGGAGAAAGTCTGATCGATTTGGTTAAAAAAGAAAAAGTTCTGGTTCCTGCTAGTAAGAAGAGGTTGCACAGAATGAGGTAAGCAGCAGAAACCACTCAGATCCTCAGTGCTTGTTTCCAGAGCTCTTCTGGCAGTGGTTTCTGCTGGTTTTTGCAAGGCCCAAGAGACATTCACTCACATTATTGAAGCTTTTAACTGGTCACTGGCTTGTAGAAGTCGATATTTTCCTGCCAGTGAGACCCCTTGTTGTCACAGGCAGCAAGTGAACGTGTCCATGAGAGTGGGAAGGAGCCCGTGCTGCAGTGGGATGCTCTGGGGTGATCCCAAACTCCTGGTGCTTTCTGCCAGGCAGGCCAGGCTGCCATGATGGGTCAAGTTAGTTATTACTTACTTTCTTCCTCTCTTCATTAAAACCTGAGGTTTTCCTTTCATCTTTTCACAAGCAGGTTCTTTTCTCGCTTCCTTCCTTCCTGTCTCCTTCATTTCTTCCGTCTCTCTCCTCATTCTTTCTCTTCCCCTAGAGAATTCCATGTCTCTTCAGCACAGCCAGGTCAAGTGCTACTTCTCCCTCTAACTGCCTGATTTTCCCTCGTCTTATTTTCCCAGGCCAAGTTGCACTCTGGATCACTAGTAAAGAACATTCATTCACCAAAAAAAGGTTCCTGAGCAATGCTCTAACTTGGAGTCATAGAGACCCCTCACCCAAAGTCTCTCCTTTCTCTCCAATCTCACAAAACATTCCTGGTTTTCCAGACTAGATTTAAGCAAGGGCCAGGTGAGTTGTCACCTAGAAGAGAAACAACATGTAAGAGACAAAGCAGTTTTTAAAATAGCAGAAGTAGAAACAAGAAGGCTTTAAATTGTTCTCTCTCTCTGTCCTGTTACCTTGGGAGGAGTAAGTAATTGGGTTTCCTGAGCAAAAGAGGATAAAATAAGTAGTTAATTGGTTCTGTTTACATTCAGATCTAAGATTTGAGCGATGAAGACAGCTGGGAGGGGTTTAGTGAAACAGGGACCAGTTCTGGTCTGGGCTGTGCTGCCTCCTGTGCATTCTGCATGTGCCAGCACTTTGGAGGCAGTGAGGGATGGAAGTCCTGACTTAAGTCCTTCCTTGCTCTAACCCAGCTTGTGTTTTCTGACACAGAGGAGAATGCATGAAATGTTTAGTCCTTCTTTGAGATGCCTTGTGAGCTCATGGACTTGTAATCCTCGGAAACAGGGGAAGGAAAAATGGATCTGTATGGATTAGGAATCACGGGCTGGAGCGAGCACCTGAGGTTGGTCAGCCGTGTGTGCCAGCTCAGATGCTGCTTCTGATCAGGTTTATTGGCAATCTGACTTGTCTGTAAATCCAACCAGACCTTAAAAAGTGCCTGTCAGGTCTTAAATTCACACGAGGGAAAATGTGTTCTAGAGCATTTTTAAATGAGTAGCAGAGATAAGTGCTGGAGAAGTCCTCAATACAGGATGAGTAAGGGACAGCTCTGATTAAGATTTACCTTCCGTGTAATCACTTTAAGTGACTCAGCTATTTTCAATGTTTTTCCTGTGGTTAAATCTTCAAGAAGCCATTGGCAACTCTCAAAACAGCAGCAGAGTAACATTCACCCTCTGGTTTTGATCCCTTTTAAAGATTTTCCAGCTATCCATAACTTTTATTTCATTCTGTTTACATTCTTTCACTTGTATTATATGCACTTATTTTGTTTATTGCGATCTGGACTGGTGGCAAGGCCAATTAACAGCTGCTGAACTCTGCTGGTTAAAAGCTCCCTTTTCAGTTGTACACAACCTTGCCAAAATCCAATTGCTCAGGCTGAAATTTGTCATTTTGATTGCTTGCCTCAAGCAGAATTATTTTGGAAGGGTTCAGCAAAGTCATTCCAGTAGCTTCCAAAAATGAGGCTTGAGCAAAATGTTAGCACATCAGGAAATTAAAAACAATTTTTGGTGGCCTTTTGTCTGACTGCTTTGAGCCTTTGTCATTTTGAACAGAAATGTGAGATTTGTCATCTGGGATGTGACTTTTCTGCCTGCAAAACTGGCCAAGCTATAAATGTTTAGAAGGACAAGTCTTACATTTGTGTGAGCTCACTGAAGCAGTTAATTATTTTTTTTCTTCATGAAAACTCAACATCACTGAGCCAAATAGTAAACACTAGAGTAATTAAACCAACACTGTCTTTGAAAAGCTTAGGGAAATCATAGTTTTCCTTAACTGCTGCTAGTTGCAGCGATGCTTTGGCCAGGAGCTGAAGCCAAGGGCAGGGTCATGCCCCTTCTGTGTTCCCAAAACGTCACAATTACTTAGGAAAAAATGTCCCTCCTTCCTTGGAACTGGATGGGCACAGAGGCTGGAGCAGGGAGGTCAAAGGATGGAAGGACAAGGGAGCTCAGTAGTTCTCGTCAGGAAACAAGCACCACAGAGGATTAGGCAGGATTTGATACTTCTGGATGGAAACTGGGACTGGGAGGGAGGAACATGAACTGGGATGTGAGAACTGGAGGAGAGCAGGATTCAGCTGCTGTGGGAAGGGGCTGGGCTGGAATTCTGAGGTTGGGGAATGCCCTGGTTCAGTTTTGGGGACCAGGAGTAGCCAGATAAAGAAACAGCATTGTCGAAGGTGTGCTGGGAACCGTGGGAAGAGATGGGTGGAACAGGAGCAGCCGCCACATCTGAGGGCGTCAGGGCTTTCTCAGGGTTCCTTTGCCATCAGCTGTGTGAATCCCACCACAAAATATGCAAGTCATTCCCTTTGCTCCTGGTTCAGGTGGAGGACAGCAGCCTCCTACCACTGCCAGTTACTCCATTAGAACAAGAGCTGGTGGATTTAGTTCCATGCAGGAACCATGCTGTATGTTGTAACAGAATATATATTTTTTTTGCTTTAAATCTAGGAAACAGAGTGCTCTAAAGACCATCAAAGTTTCAATATCAAGAATTAAAGTTGTCCACACATTGAATTCAGTTAACTTTGCCTAATGGTGTCAGTTTAGTTTGTCATTTATTAACTTTCTCGTGTTCAACTTTGCAACCTGAATATTCCTTTAAAATAGCTCTGTGTGTGCAATAAACTGACAACTGAAGCAGGAGGGAAACCTTTATTCCCTGGCCTCAGTTAGATTTTCATGTCAATTAGACTATCTGGCACTGGGTTTAATAACTATCTAATTGCAATTGCAGCACTTAGTTAAATCAATGGCCACCCTTCCTGATAAAATTGATTTTAAATAGCTGTTGTTAGAAGGCACCAGGTGAAAACTTAGTGAGGTGAAAATGAAGATGAGATGAATAGGAACCCTCCTTTTCTTCTGGACAACTCATTAATAAAGCTTGTTTTGTTTTGTCTTAACATGTTTTTGAATTTAAAAGAAAAATGATATGTTTATAAGAGCAAATAATTCCAACACTTTATGATTTTTCTTTCTGAGATGTTGCAGGGCCAGGATGGCAGGATTAAAAAGGAGGACAGTCCCTTCTGGAGAAGGAGGCAGGGCATGCTCCAGGTGACAAAAGTGATGTGTCACAGCTCTGAGGACTGGCAAGCAGCAGGGGTGGAGGGCCAGTGTGGGACCTCACAGCCTCCACTTTGCTGGCACCACACTTGCAGCACGTACAACCTTCCTTTGTGTCCTCAGTGCACTGTGTGGGTTTGTAAAGTGCACCATCTGTCAGGATAATGAGACCATTTTCACTTCCCTGCTCCATAACCTCCCGGTGTAGATAAAGAGCTGGGAGTAAGGACCTGCTTTCTCCTTCCGCAGGGACTTTATTGGAAAAACATGCTTGCTTTTACCCACACTAAAAAAAAAAATAAATAAAAAGGTGTGTGGGTGTGATTAATCAATACACAGGCTATAAGAAGGTGGATACTCCTTCTCCTTGCTGCACACCTGAGAATAAGCCTGCTGCAAGCCAGCCTTGGTGATCTACCCTTTAGTCAGATGCTTGTCAGGTGCTCATCAGAACACAGAGCTGCACCCTTTATCTGAAATAGCATCCAGTTCAAAAGAGGATGTTGCTGAGTCAGTGCCTGGGACCTAGAAGGTTTGGAATTTTATTTTTTTATGAGGTGGGGGAAAGGGAAAAGGGAAAAAAAACAACTGTAGAAGCAGGATTTGAAGTACTGTCTAGTGCCTTTGGTGCCCGACCTTGCTCATTATCTTTGCTGCTTTGAAAAGGCTTGGAAAATTACATTACCCTACGCCATCAGTCCTCACTCAATAAATACAGACGCTAAAGTCAGGGACAAGAAATCCCACAGAGCTTTGGTATTGACTCGTTAGAATTCCAGGCTTTAGCCTCCCAGTACAGTAACTGCCTGTAAGTAATGAACAAGCTGCTGAGAAGGACACCTTGCCCTTCTGGATTCCTTCCCCCCTCTTTTATAGGATCTATTCATTGCCATTTTTCACTCCCTTATTTGTCCCAGTAAATTGTCCCATGTGACAATAAGGTCTTTCCTATTACTCTGGGAGAGGGAATTAGTGGAAGAGCAGAGCTGTGCTCGAGTTCTGTCTCGGAGCCAATGGTCCTGTCAACCTCGGCATCAGTTTCTCCAGCAGGGGAGGGGAAAGAAAAAAATGTGACAAGGATGTGTGGTGGGGTTGTTTTTCTTCCATTAAGAAGAAGCAGTAGCTTGTGTGCTTTGGCATTTAAAGAACACGTGAGTGTACTTGTGCTGTAAAATCTGAATTCTCTACCGAGTGCACGGTGTTGGGGAACTGCACTAGGAGGTTGTCACTCTGTTTTCTGTGCTCTGCATGCAGACTCCAGTGTCACATCAGTGGGGCCTTCCTTGGCTTGGATCAGCCATGAGATTCGTGGCAATACCTTTTGAAGGGCTCTTGTCTTCTGCGGGTGGACATCCAGCACATCTGACTCACACGTTTTATTCTTTACTCATTCTCAGTTCTGCAGCCCTGTTTTGGCTGCCTCTGCCACGTGCTGGGTGCCACGTGGAGCCCCTCCACCCTCCAGAAGGGCAGCAGCCATCACCTGGCACGTTCTAAGCTAAACAGCAGAGCAGAGCTTAGGTGTTTGCAGTAGCTTGTGAATTCAGTCGTGGTTCTCACAGACACTGTCATTGGGCTGCTTGTTCACATGAAGCATTTGATATTGCTTGTCGTGGTGTTAACTGTAATCACTTACTAGAGGAATATCAGGAGTCTTACTGATGTGCACCTGAAGGCATTCAGGCATACATATGTGCACAAAAATCCACTATCTTTGAAATAAAGGAGAGCGAGAGGTGCTGATACAGTTTTTTTTGTCTGTTCCACTGTATTTCTATAAAAAGAAAAATGTGTGCAGACTGTTCAGTCAGCTCCTGAGGGAGCATGAGAGGATCCAGATCAGCTGCACAACTGGCAGCTTCCCTGGCCATCTCAGCAGAGGCAACAAATGTTCATTTTGACCCTCTACTGAAGGTGAGCTGTTCTCTCTTTCTCCATCCCATGGGATCAGAGTATCCCAGGGATGGAGTAGTGTGAGGAATATGCTCGCCTTTATTTTATTTTCTTCCTTCCTGAAGCAAACAAGATTTCTTAGGTGCTGCAGTTTCAGTGTAGTACCTTTCATAAGGGCTAAATAATTCATTTGATGGGAAAGAATTTCACATGAAATAGCAGATAAGTGTGTTCATCTGAAATTCTACAACGTGTAGTTCAGGCACCACTCAGGCTCAGGCAGTGCTACTCACTTAAAGGACAACATCTACATCTGAACCAGTCACTCTGAGCTGGTTTTAGAACTAATAGAGAACTAGACAATATAGGAAGGGGATTCAAGGGTGAGATTCATGCTGTCCAAAAATGCTTACCTAAAGCAGGTGAGATGAATTGCACCCTTGGAGTGCCTGCTTTTCTCCATTGGTTTCTTCCTAAACACCTGCAAGTTTGACTTCCTTTACAGCTGCACTTGATGATCTTAAAGATCTTTTCCAACCTAAATGATTCTGTGAATCTAAATTAGATTAAGGTTTTATTTTTTCCCTTAGGAATTGTCCAGAGCTTTTTATCTAGAGTCTGGTTTTGAAATGTTTGGCTTAATGAGCTTCTGCCCAACACGTAACATGGCTTTCCAAGTGGCTCTTGGGCAAGACAGCCTGGGATACCCTGACAAAACCCTCCAGGCTATAAATCCTTCTCATCCTCTTTCAGAGCCACATTGCCACTGGATCTTAATTTATCTCCCCCGTACTGCTGTTTCAGTGTTATCCTACATTCTCCTGAGGAGCCCCTCCTCTCTTCCCAAGAAAGTTAAGCAAACCAGGCTGCAGGGGAAATAAACATACAGTGTGGCTTTCTGTGTTCAGTGGAGACAGGGTAAACTCACATTAATGATTCTGTTCGGGTAAGAGCCCAAACAGAAGCAAACAGTGGAAATTTCCTAGAACCAACCCTCCTGCAACAGGATTTCTTTGCTCTGCGGTGGAAAACTACAGCTGGGTGACTGCTTTCAGCAGTCAGAGATGTTAAAATTCTGTACCTTTCACGAGGAAATTTCATTCTACAGAATATTCAGTAAGAGTTCTGGTCAGACCACATGCATCCAGAACTCCTCTGGTTGAACTTGTGGGTGCTGGAGCAGAAGTGACAAAGCCAAGTGCTGCAGGAGCAGGTGAGAGCCACCCACAGGCAGGCCAAGTCTCATGGTAAATCAAGTCTGTCAGAGCATCCTGGTCTTTGCTCAGACTGATCTGCCTTGGAGCTGCTGCAGAAGCCTGGATTTTATATCCATCACGTCTCTGGAGCTCTACTGATGGGATGAGTTCGGTTTTGTGGAGGGGTGACGAACTTTCTTTTGCCAAACTCTCTCCTAAAAGAATGTCTGAGAGCATGACTATTCATCTCAGCCTGTTTTTACCCTGTTCTGTTCTGTCTCTAAAGGACTCCAGATACTTCCTGAGGCATTTTTAACCTCACAGATCTCCACTTCTACCTGGTAATTGCCCAGCTGCCTCCACAAGCATGCCCAAACTGGCAGGTAGTGCAAGATGTTAAAAAAACCCATGGTACATATATTAAAGCAGTGGCTTTTTCGTGGTGTGATTTTACTAGATTAATTATCCTGTTACCAGCATGGAGCAATGCCCTTGTTTGTGCAAATAGAAGTTGTGCTGTTTGGCCATTATTTAAGTTGTTGGTTTCTTGCACTTAATCTGTGCAGTCAAGTGAATGCTTCTTACTGATAATCTTACTTACAAGGCATAGAAAAATCCTGAAATAGAATCACAGCATCATGGAATGGTTTGGATTGGATGGGATCTTAAAGCTCATCTTGTTTCAACCACCTCTTCCATAGGCAGGGACACCTTCCACTAGACCATGATGCTCCAAGCCCCATCCTACCTGACCTGGAAGACTTCCAGGGATGGGACATCCACGGTTTCTCTGAGAAACCTGTGCCAGGGCCTTACCACCCTCACAGGGAAGAATTTCTCCCTAATAACTCCTTTGCTTGGCAGTGTGATACTGAATGGCAAAGCTCAGTTCCTGTACCTTGTGCTGTGCGTCTCTGAGCGTGTGATTAAAAAATTTGTAATTAAAACCTGTGATGGGTTTTACAAGAGGAGAGTGTTTTCTCACAGTGGCTTTCCAAGTGCTCGTGTAACAGTTTTTATTGAAGTTGCCCTGTAAACTTGAAACAGCCTCTCATTAGCTGCTAACAGATCTGCTGGTGTACAAGAAAATGCCCTTATTTTCCACTTCGAAGAGGAGCAGGGCAGAATTTCACTCTTCATTTTGTGTGTGGAGAGGGAAACATCTCGTGACTCCATTCCACGGTGCTTTTGATTGACTCCTCTCCTTTGTGTGACTGACAGGTCTCGCTCTGTAACCTGTGCCATCTTCCCCAGCTCGTGTCACTTCGGCGTGCGCGGGTTTGTTCCCCCTTTCCTGCCACTCCTGTGTGGCATGTTGTGATCGCTGCCATTTCTCTGAGCTTATTCCCCAGCTGCTCTCAGGGAACTGCAGGGGGGTGGTGGGGTGAGGAAGCATCCCTGGAGAGCAAAGGCGAGGGAGGCAGCGCCACACTGGGAGATGAACTCCTCTCTTCTGTGTTTCCCTTGCCCTCAGGTACCTTCGGTCATCCCACAATTAACAGCGAGTGCCAACTCATTTTGAGTCAGTTCCTTTGCAGTCTAAAGCAGCAAAGTGTTTGGAAGTGTTGGAAGTTCTGGAGGCAACATCTTTTTTAGGGAAAAAAAAAAAACAGGCTTAGAGCCTTTTCTCTGATTTACTGCAAAGTGGTTCGAATCAGAAGGGCTAAACTCTCTTTCCCTCAAAACCCCAGGGGTCCCACACTCTGCCACCAGAATCGCCTGGCAGAGTCTGTCTGGAACAATCCCAGCCTTGCCAGTGGCTGCACCATCTCTCACACGTTTAGGGAAGCTGGGGACGGTGCCTGAGCCGTGCCGTGGTCCTGGATAATGTGCTGGTGTGGAGGTAGCCTTGAGGAAGTTCTCCTGCTGTTATTTTAAACATTATTGCTGAAGACACTTTTGCAAAGGTCAGAGCACCGAGTGGCGGCGGAGGGGAAAGAATTTATTGTTGTGCATTTGTAACCACATTAGGGCTCCCAGCTCCAGCTCGGAGCGCCTGGATGCTTCCATAATAGGGAAATAACTGATCATATATTAATCAAGCGGCCGAGTAGCGAGTCAGGAGGGCAGCTTCATGCACTGCTGAAATGCAGCTCCCTCCACAGCAAAGCTGGTTAAAGGCACAGCGTTTACTGGCGAAATGAGAACGGGAAATGGCAGAGGAAATTAAAACCACTTCGTAACATTTCCCGTTTAAAGCTCGGCTGGGACACTGGGGCGCACGTGCAGCTGCAGGACGAGACTCCCACACCTTCGGGCTGAATTTGCGAGGAGGATCTTGGCATTGTGGCCTGGAGGAGAGGAGTTAGAGCTGAGTGTGTTATCCCTGCTGGTGGGGCATCATTCTGCAAGGACAGAGGGACCTGGCAGTGCCAGCACCTCATCCCCAGCATCATTTCCCTTCAGCTCCCAGAGCCAGTCAGTCTAGCACTCCTCAGATGCAGCTGGAAAGAGATGAGATTAGAGAGCTGAGATGGCCATTTTTACTTGCTGGGTTCCTGCTTAAACTTCCACAAAGTTTGATCTCCCTGTGGGGCTGTGAATTAGGGCCTCGAGCTTCATTCCCAGAATACCCCGTAGATGCCCATGAATTATGTACCTACCTAAGCATCAGTTACGCATTAGTAAACCATTTTAAAAGGCTGCCAGTGGTACATTAATTATTTTGAAGATGAGGAATGATTGCTTAAATAATATTAGCATTTAAAGAAAAACAATATTTGTCTCTATATTAATTGTTGAGCAAAATCAGTTCATCTGTAGTTGGCTACAAATTACTCAAAAATGCAATTTTTGTAAACTGAATTTTATTGCTATTCCTTTCGGTTCCATTATGTTACCCCAATGTACATATTCTTGTGCTACTTCGTTTATCTCATGTCAGAAATAATATTGCTGTTCTTGAACATTATTACAGCTAGGAAAAAAAAGAAGATTAATCAGACACTTCAGAAGCCTCATGCTGAAATAACATTTTTAAAATTATAAAAGAACAACCAGTATTTTCTGCAGCAAAACTAATTTTTCAAGTTCGAGATAACAACACTGTATTCCGAAAGTAAAGGTCAATTTGAAAAATAAAGGATTCTGGTTGCCTAATAAGGTCATGTTCTTTATACCAAATTGTAATTTACAGTTGAATCAAAAGATATTAATTATTTCTGGCTTGCTTTGAGTGATATTATGGGGCCAGTTGGTGTAGCTCCGATAAAAATAGCTGTTACATTTAGTCTTATCATTAAAGATAACCTTTATTTTCTTTCACACGGAGCTTTTGAAGTCACAGGAGGCTGCTGAGCTCCAGGGGCTGCTCTTCAGTTTCAGAGATGGTTCCTGTGTGGACATTCCATTTTCCCAGCATCTCTCAACTTCAAATAACTGACCATGGAAAACAAAAACCCCTGTGAAAACCTGTAAATCCCCACCACCAAGTGCTTAATCCCTGACTCTCAAACAGAACAGGGAGCCTTTGACTCTGGAAGGTGGCCCTGGAATGTCTGAGTTCATTATGGAGTGGCTAAACAAGAAAAGCTGTAGTGATGGAATCCTTGTCACAAAATGAGCATCTCACCCTGCAGCGCTTTTAATGAGCAGGAAGGAAAATGATTGTTATTCCTAATCTAATTAGAGAAAAATTCAGTGCTTAATGAAGAAGCTGAATGTTTGTGGCCACAAAGGCCAATGGCTTCCTGGCCTGTATGAATTACAAACTCCCCAGGGATTCAGTGGTCACCAAACTGGAGATCAGCCACTAATATCACAAGAACTAATGGCTTTGAAGGACTCTGTCAATCTAGAAAAGTTAGAATGAAATTTCATGGAGTTTTGTGTTGTCCCATCAGGAACATTCATGTAAAAAAAGTGGTATCCAAGGGCTTTGTGCCTAAACATCAGCTCGGGAGGCAGACAGAGCTCACAGATGCAGTGAGGTCATTCCCAGCAATGGGAATATTGCATCGCACTGGCAGTGTGTCCCTCACCCTGCCCAGATGTTCTCTAAGGTCCCTTCCAAACCGGGCCATTCCATGATCTTGTAACTCCCCTAGAAAATGAGTCTTTTACTTCCTCACCCTCAATTAAACACCGAGGGGGAAGAACGGCCACATCAACTCTTGGCTTTTAAAGCTGTTGCTTGTGAGGAGTTAAGTGTGGCCTCCACACATCTGAGCATCCTTATGTTTCCTCTAGCTGCCTGGTTGCTTTGTGGAGTCTGCTCAGAGAAAATGGCCCTTCCCATCACATAAAGATAATGCTCCACAGGAATGGCGACATCCGTGCGATTCCTGCCTGCTTTGGGCCTCGTTAATTAGGGGCTGTTCTGCCTCATTGGGCAGACTGGTGTAATGGCTTGGGATCTCAGCAGCAGCATAAAGATTGTCACAGCCTGAAAAATCTTCGGAGCAGTGGGAGGTAATGATCCTGCCTGAGGCAGAATGCTGCTTCTGGCCTGTTGTGGGGCACAGTGATTCTGTCCCACACTCCATTTAATCTTTTTTTTTCCCAAACGCTGCAGTTTAGCCCCTGAAAAATGCAGTATTTTTATGAGTGTATTCCATCTTCGGTCTGGTCCCGTAATTCCTGTTAGATGTGAGCCAGGTGAGCAGGGGCAGAAGACAGCACACAGGACGTGAAATGCCAGTTAGAGGCTTCAGCTCAGGCAATTTTGCATGCTGAATGGTTTTCCAGGATGTGATAAGCAATCTGTTTCATCTGGAAGATAGAGAAATTCTGAGAATAAAAACTGAGTCCCCTTTTCCGCCGGGTCCACCCCACCAGCCTTTTCCCTTCCCTGAACAGTTTTGGGAAGGACCAGCCTGTTCAGCCTGTGTTCAGCTGTCTCAAACGACTGCTTTAGACTTTTGGCCCATATGGAACAAGCAATGTTTTCTTTTCCCAGCATTGTCACAATTCATTTTACTTCATAGCTGAAAAGTAAGTGAAAGAAAGAGCTGGAGGCATATTTGTGAATAATTACACTTGCACCACATTTCTTCTGGGTTTGATGGGTAGATCTGTGTGTAAGATTTCATTGTTTTCCTTTAGCTTCATTATCCATCCAGTGTTTGCAATGGATTATGAGGCGCTGTAGCAGATCACGGGGACAGCATTCTAATGCTGAGTGTCTCATCTGGCAGTGGAATACACAGATCTTTTTCAGTTGCAAGAGTGCAAGATGATGGCAGGCTTGGAAAGCAGCTCATCAGTTGCTGTTTCAGGCTCTCCTGCTGGGATTACTGTTGCCCGTAGTGGGGGAAAACCTGCACCCTGCAAATTGTGTCAGACTTTAGTCCCGCAGTGTGATGGTGCTGGGGCACGGGGTGCCCCTTGTCACCAAGCAGGTGGTGTGGTTCTCCAAGGAGTCTGTTCCACCGCTGGTCAGGTTTGCCTCAACTGGCGCATGGCCAGAGCCACTCGGTGTTAGACAGGTGGTTTTGGAAAACTCACGGGATGATAGTGTTTTACTGTGGCCAAGCCGTGATGGAGGGTTCACCTGCCCTGTTGGCAGTGATCACAACCCAGCAGGGACGTGCACTGACTCCCCTGGTTCAGAAGAGTGGGAGTTTAGGAGAGTGTGAAGAAATCCTTCAGGGAAAACCTTGAAATAGCTCAGCGTGGTGGGAAAGGATAGGGGGGGTTTATTTATTACGGTGCTGATGAAACCAGATACCCTCAGAAAGCAGAAAGTGCAGGCCAGGGCTTATCAACCCTTTGTTATCTCTGAATCCTGCAGAATCACAAGAAGCTTGTGAGGTTAAGTCAACTGACAACAGTTTTGTTCTCCCTAGTTTTCTCCTGTGGGTCCGTGGGAGTCCAGGGATCCTCAGATATCCACGTGGAAGGACTCTTCACATAGTTTAGAAAGTCTAGATATCAACAAATATGCGTGTGACCAAGGATGGGGAGGGAATCTCCATCTACCTTTATTGCTACATAAATGTAGCTTGGAAAAACGTTGTTATCAGACAGAATGGTTGGCCCACACCAGCAGGAATTAAAAAAAACCAAATCTGGGAATAAAGCCTGTGCCGGTGCTTACCTGTGCTCTGGCCTGCTGAGAGTGAGAATTTCCTGGGATTTCAGACCATTTCCAGGCTAATCATCCCTTGTGAAAGGAAAGCTCAGAGTGGGAGGCAGTGCATGAAAGAGGGGCATTTCTACAGGCTTGCTTTCAGCTCTCTGCATAAATTTAATAATTTGAGGATGCAAATCCAACAGCCTGCGTGTTTGAACTATATGAACAACTACTGGCAGGTAAAAACTGGTGTGGCATAGGTGGATGTGGAGTAGGAAGGGTGCAAAAAGGCTTTTAGTCACTCATCAGTGCAGTGAGGTCATTTCTAGTCTGTGCAGGTCCTGAGCACAGGCTGGACTTCCCTTGGAATTAATTAATTCTTAATTCATGGAATCGTAGAATGGTGTGGCTTGGAAGGGGCCTTAAAGATCACCTGGTTCCAGCCCAGGTGTCACAAGGAGTGGGGACTCATTCTCTTAACCATAAAAACCATGTAATTTGCAGGGTGTGATATATTTTAAATCCCTAGGCTGCTTTTAGGAAAGCAGCTGAAGGTAAAAGCTAAAATCTTCCTCCCTTAGACAAAGCCTGAGCTGGCACACCAGTGAATTTTCTCTCCAGATTGACAATCCATCTGTTAAAGTATCTGTGTTGTGACAGGTATCAGTAGAAAATGTTTTGGGGAGAACTCCAAGAAAATCCACTCCTAAAATTTGGGAAATACCCAATCCACTTCTTTTCAGTTTAACACAGGACTTAAAACTCATTAAGCAAATATGTCTGTGCAATTATGTATATATTAATAGAGTTTCTCTGTATATTCTAGTGTGGCTATAGAAAGAGAATTATACAGGTATGACATATTACACTATATATAGATAATATACATGTTGTTTTATAATGTATATTATGCATATATGTGTAATCCTTATATTTATATTTCTAAACCATCTGCTAGTGACGAATTTCTTCATTATTCATATAAGTGTCGTGGCCCTTTTGAACACTTCTAATTTCTTAATTACAAGTCCAAGTCACGGCTGAAAACTTCTGGGCCTACCATTTCTCCATAGTGATGGGTAAATAGAAATTTAGAAAGAGTTCATAAGGAACTCAAAATTCATAAGGAAGTCAAATCTTAAGATGTTGTAAATTATTATTATCTTCAGGTATTGTAAATTTTTACGTTACAATTGATTTTAAGGCAGTGATGATGACACACATCAAGCAAAGATGTATGTGACCTGAAATTCTAGAGATCAATTATACTTAATGCTGCATTTTCTTAAGTCTGTAAAATCTGAACGTGAGATTGCTGAGTCACTCTTGCAAGTTAACAGAGTGCTAAAACTTGGCTGCAATAGGAAACGAGTGGTACAAGCCAGATTTCATCAAGAGGTACAAACCCAATTGTGTCTATTCATCCTCCCATCTGGTTTTCCCAACTGGCATTTCCAAAGGACAGTAATTTATATACTGAAAGGCCAAAATCGATGCATAGACTCCACTTTTACTTTCTACTGTTAAGTTGCCTTTAACCCATAAATATCAAATCAAAATAAGTTCAGATTTCGCCTTGGCTGTGTCACTTCTGACCTTCACGTCCCTTTCCCCATGGAAAATAAGAAATAATTGTATTTCTGTACTTAAGGTGGTGGTGTTGCTTGAATAGTTACTCAAACCATGCAGATTCTTGGATTTAATGACTGTGGAAGTGTGATATAATGCTAGTGGATTGTCTTCTTCCATAAAAATCTTTGTTTTGATAGCTTAGCTTTTCATTATCCTGTATAATCAAAGTTTTGGTGAGCTCTCAAGCTGTTCTTCTCATCCAGGCTTTCTCTTTCTTCTTATATTTTCATCTTACATGCTCTAAGTGAAACAAAATATTAAGTGAACATTTATTTATTTGGTTGTTGTAGTTAAAATAAAATCATTATGGAATATTGCAAACCCTTCCCTTTAAATATTTGCTCAGTTAAGAGTGGTCATGGAAAATGGACACAAAACCTGAGTTTTGAGTAAGAACAAAAAGTAAAAGCAAGAAATACTGCAAGACTCATGCTAAAATCATGGAATGGCATCCCTGTTTTCTGATGTGAAGGAGAGAGACAATGGGGGATAAGTTTATTTTCATTTTAATGATGCATTGAAAGTGCTTCCCTTTATTTGCATTAACAGTACTTGGGGATGAGCATCCTGGAGGTATTAATGTCAGAAATAAAGAGCAAAGTGGTTCGAAATGGGTGAGTTCCCCCAAGTGCTGTTCAGGAGAGCTCTCTGCAGGCTCCTGGCGTGACGTTCACTGCAGGCTGGGACACAACAGTTACATAAGTGAGTTTAACAAACCAGTTCGTGGAGAAGAACTCGGTGGGATGGTGAGGTTAGTGGGGCGAATGTGTGTTCCCACTTCCTTAATCCAGGCAGTTTAGGGTTATCTTCCCAACGAGGGCAGGAATTTTCCTGGGGCTGCACTTTTAACACGTGGGTGGGTGACGCAAAATTTAGCAGGATCAGCTGGGTTGTCCACGTGGAGGCTGAATGCAGCTGAAGGAAGAGCTGAGGCCTGGGAATAAAGGAAGGCAAAGAGCCAAGGATCGAGGATGAAAGGCAACAGCAGAGCCTGGAGAGAAGTGAGGGAAGCAGCCCAGTGGTGGGGAGATTGGACATAAATGATTCAAAGGGGAAGAGCGGTACGTGTGGAAAGGGATGAGGCAGGAAACAAGTGAAAAGGATGGAAATTAGCCTTAGGAAGTATTATCTCTTCCTCTCATGTTGGAGGTGTGATAAGAACAGGGTCTTAATCCCTACTTTAAAATATTTTAAGCTGCCTTTTTTTTTAGAGCAGACGTAGAATCATCGAGTCGTTTAGGTTGGCAAAGACCTTTAAGTTCTCCCTGCAGGGTGGCACAGAAGAGTCCCTCCGCCCCTCACCGTTGGCTCTGGGGGCTGGAGGGGACTTGCTCAGAGCCAGGGTGACGCTGGTGAGTGCTGAGCACCCTTTGGATGCCACTCCTCAGTGCCCAGCTACTCATGGGCTCTCACAAACTCTGGCACTGGGAGGGGTTTGATGAAACTGGTCCCAGATTTTTCCCTGAATCTGCTCCCCGTTGCCATGGCTGTGTCTGTGAAGGAGAAAGGGGCAGAGCTTTCCACCTGTGCCGTCCAGTCATTATCACTGCTTGAAAAAAACTGTTGATGTTGTGTTCTGTTTTCTTTGAGCAGATGGGCAAAAGAAGGTTCAAGAGGAATTTGACATAGACATGGATGCGCCAGAGACAGAGCGGGCGGCCGTGGCGATACAGTCCCAGTTCAGAAAATTCCAGAAGAAAAAAGCGGGGTCCCAGTCCTAGTAGCTACCTCACAGCATAAAACAAAGTAATCCTGAGATGATTTATCCAGAAAATCAGAAATAACACAAAGATGCATGTACAGAAATGATCAATATTTAAAACCCCATTGGCAGATAACAAACCATGAGCTTGTGTGTGACTTCATCCCAGATGTTTCACGCCCATTATCCTCTGTAACTCACCATTTTACTTGATGTTGTAATAAAAAGTTAGGGTGAAGTAATTAAAGTGTCTGCCTTCATCTGTCTTTCCATATTAATCCAGCAAGCGTTACAAATGAACCCAGCCCAGATGCCTGCTTGCCTCCCCACGTAAAGCTCGGAGTCATAACAGCACCGTATGTTACAGGGTTTTTTGCTGAGGGATGAGATCCCTGCTTCCCTCATTTGGAGAATTCCAGCTGCCAGCAAAATGTGAAAATAAAATGACTTTCTCATAATGAGCTGAAAGTAAAAAAAAAAAAAGTTGCAGACAGAAGCTGGCATGAGGGGTGTAGGAAGCAGTGAGCGGTTTATTTTTGTCTTGCAAGTGTGTCAATAAAGTGGCTTAAGTGGGGAAATTGTCCCTGTCCTTCCTCTTTGCATGATAACATCCAGAGTTACTCATCTTGGACCACATTGACTGTTATGGAAAGAAAATAATAAATCAGACACAAAATACCTTTGGAAGTTTGGGATTGATTTTTATCTGTAAAAATAGAAACGGACTGCCTACACTCTATTTTTTGATGCAGTTTTTCGGTCTCTACATAACCAGCAATTATTTCTGTGCCACCTCTCTATTTTCATATTATTTTCAGTATTTGAGGAGTAAATCATAACATCCTTCCTGCGTCCATTTGCGCTGTTCTGTATCCAAGTATGAACCCCTTTACCACTGTGTTAGCCCAGCTTTGGATCAACACAAAGCAGCCACAACTGGGAAATGAGTGGTGACAGCCTGCCAGCCTTCCACAGAGCCTCCTGGGGCTGGCGCTCCTTCAGGGGTAGAGAGATCCAGGTGTCATTCCCAGCTCTGCCCAGGCGGATCCTTTGCCTCCTCTCCCACCTTCCGCAGGAGCGCCGGATCGCCAGGGCGAGGCACAAATAATTATTAGTCACCTTTAAACAGAGAGCTGCGACCAGGGCGTGGGAAGAGAGGGAAAGGAAGGCTCTCGGCCGGTGGCCTCGGGGAGCCCAGCAGAGCAGCCGTGCTGGAGGGGTGCAGAGCTGTGGGATTACAGAGGGAAGGCCCTGGGCCTTAAGGCTGAGGCAGCTGTGGTGCTGAGCACCAGTTTGGTGAGGAGCCCAAACCTGGGGGCGAGTGCCGAGAGCGCTGGCCCCGTGCTGCTTACGAGGAGCCCTCAGCGGGGCTGAGCAGGGGGAGCCTTGCAGACCCTGTGGGCAGTGGAGGAGGCAGGTGCAGACATGGCTTGGGAGGTGCTTAGTAAGCACAGCTTAAGGCCAGCTTGAAGGCACAGGGGTTTTTAGAACTCAGTTGGGGGTTAAACACCTAAATGCTGCCCAGACCCTGCCTGTGGCACCTCTGTGTGTGTCAGGCCCTGGCCCTGTGCTGACTTTCCCACCCATCACCTGCAAAGTCAGCACTCTCCACGCCGCAGCTCAGTGCTTTCATTGTTTTTGAGCAGCACCATTACTCTGCATTTAAAATTTTCACAAATAAACCTCAGATAACGCCGCTGCTGTGCTTAAAGTGTGGCTCGTGGAGGCCCCAGTTCCCCCACTTTTCTTTCACAGCAACTGCTCACCATATAATAATAGCCTAAGCATAATAATCTAAAAATTGTAATGGGTTTGGATTGTGTTGGTGCCATTTTGTTTAGATGAACATATATTTGTAATAAAAGACTGCATTTGTGTTCTGCATTATGTCATTTGAAACAGCATGAGCTCTGTAATGGCTACTTAATTGAATAAAAACTATGGGTAAGCACTAGGCTTTTATATTTGATCTGACATTCCTTGGACTTAAATTTCCTACACAACAGGAATAATCATATGGTTGGGACGCAGTGGAAATGATTACATTATTGAAGCACAGCAACAGGGGCTGTTAGTAAATGAATTATGGCTCTTTCAGCAGCAGGGCTTTACTTCAATGTGAAGTTCAGAGTGCATCTTACAGATACAGCCTTAATGTACAGTGAGGCATAATGAGGAAATAGTGATCTGGCATGAAATTTGGAATAATTGTGGCTGCCCCTGTCAGACAATTTCCTGTTTATGTAAATGTGTTTGCACACAGATTCAGTTCATGTTCCTAGGAGAGCTTTCTTGCCCCTGAGTCTTGCTTTTCATTCATCCTCTGCCCATATCCAAACTGACAGCTGTTAATTTCCTTTCTCACCACTAACTCACGCTTTTCAAAGGCCTACCTGGGTTTTGCTGGGGTGAGAAAAGGACTTTTGATTCAACCAGGATGGACAGTTAAGGAGGACAGTTAAACATTCCAGGTAAAATGTGGGTATTTTAACTTCTAGACACTCACCGAGCTCTGCAGCTCACTGGTACTGCCCAGCTGTGAGTAACCAAGTCAAGGAAAGGAAGATTTAAATTAGGTGGATATCTGTGCTGATAACCCAAAAGTTCCCATCGGTAACATGGAAGAATATTCAGAGCAGTAGGCTTTGCAGGAAACAGGGTTATTGCTCCCACCACTGGCACCCACACCCTCCCCAGACACATCCATACTGCTTCTGCTCCAAATTGCTGCCAGATTATCCCAAAAGAGGAAAACCTACAGTTGAGTGATCAGAACAATTGCCTGAGCCTTTGAAATCCTTAGTTCCCGTCGTTGCCTGGACTGTAAAATAACCTGTGGAAGTAAACACAGAGGAGACTATTAGAATTGCCAAAGGCCTTCAAAAAGCACAGGAATGCCCAAATGAGGAAAAAAGCAAAGAACGTGGAGTCTATCAAGTTAAACACAGAAAAACAAGCCACAGGCAAACCTGTGGGAGATGTGGGGAAGTGGAGGTTTTACAGCAGGTAGAAATGAGTCTTGGATTAATGCCCAGAGCAGAGGCTCCCACAACTCAGTCAGAGAGAGTTTGGAGCAACCTGGCAGAATCATAGAATCATAGAATCAAGCCATAGAATAGTTTGGGTTGGAAGCAACCTTAAAGCTCATCCAGTCCCACCCCTGCCATGGGCAGGGACACCTTCCACTATCCCAGGTTGATCCAGCCTGGCCTTGGACGCTTCCAGGGATCCAGGGGCAGCCACAGCTGCTCTGGGCACCCTGTGCCAGGGCCTCCCCACCCTCACAATAAGGAATTTCTTCCTAATATCCCATCTAAGGTGATTCTCTCAGTAACAACAAAATAGTAACAACAAATCACCAGGACTGCACGAGGTTCCCCCATGGCTGGTGGAGGAGCAGCTGCTGCCTTGTTCAACCCAGTGCTCTCACTGGCCTCAATTCCAGGGGAAATTAATAAAACATCTTAGAAACGTTATTTAGAAAGGACTCAGAGACTTACAAAGAGCAACTTCTTTAGGAGTATTGAGAGAAACATCTGATACAATACAACTGCAGTACATCAACACCAGTCACAGAGCAGCTGTGAGCCACAAATCTGCTGGTGGATTAAACAGGTGGGTAATGGTAACACAGGTGCACCTGGATTTTCCAGAAGTTGTAACAGGACTGCTGTGAATGTCTTTTAGAGGAGCTAAGAGGTGTGGGAACAAATGGTCCCACAGGAAAACAAGTGGTTAAGGGACAGGCTCCAAAAGGATGGCATGTCCGGCTCTCACAGGCCCTGGGGCCTCACCAGAGGGACTCCAACAGCATCTGTGTTTGCAATGTTCTTAAAAATCACCTGAAAAGGAGAGATGGTGAAAAAGGAGGTGACAATTTGTTGTACAGGCTCCCCAGGGCAGTGGTCATGGCCCGAAGGCTGCCAGAGCTCCAGGAGCACTTGGACAACACTCCCAGGCACAGGGTGGGATGTGGGGGTGTCTGTGCAGGGCCAGGGGTTTGACTGGATGATCCTTGTGGGTCCCTTCCCACTCAGGGTATTTTGTGTTTCTGTAATTCTTTTTTATTTCTTAGCTCTATACACATGTTCAAGGCCTGATGGGGAAAAAAAAGGAGGCTGTACTACGATTAAATTAATATTTAGACATCTATCTCCTGGAAGTATTTAAATGCAAGTATCCTTCTCAATCTGAAATCAGCAGAAATCCCTTGTATCGGTTCATATGATCAAGACAATCTTCACAGTGGGAAGGTGTAGGAACTTCCCCTCAAAGGAGAAGCCATGCCATTTCCAATCCATTAAAGTCTAGTCACGAACGGGTTATTTAGCTCAACTCTTAAATTGTGGCAGTGCTTTTTTTTTTTTTTTTCCTGTTTTTTTAATCCCTAAACTCTCCCTGACAGATGGTCTCCTGCCTTTTAGTATCTCTAGTGATGGTGAGGCTAAAACCTTCCTTGGCAGCTTGTTCCATGGCTGAACTTCTCTTAAAGCTATAAAGGTTGGTTTGCACTTAAAACCTAAATCCTCCCTCCTGCCATTTAGATTAATTTGTTCCCGTCCAGCTATACCCAGTTTCCCTAATCTTATCTTGTAGGTCTCCTTTTCAACCCCTTTCACTTTTTTTTTGTCGTTCTCCTTTGAACTCTGCCAATTTATCTGTGTGCCTGGAATGAAATGCAGCCGTCCAAATGAAATGTAACCAGTGCTGGGCACAGCAGCATCATTATCTCCAGTATTTCACAAGTGATGATCCCCTTACCACAAATTTACGAGGCTTTTGGCACTCTTTGTGGCAGCATATTTTGTTGGCTTATCGTCAGAACATCATTTCCCGTGAATTTGGAGCCTCTCTGAAATTTCTCTGGCTGGTCAGGTTTTCCCCCTTTTTTCTTTTTCTGCAAGAGACTACACTGGCTGTAAAACGCCTTTCCTAATTTATAGTCCCCCTGCACCTCTGCAATACTGGGATGACACAGAAATCCAGGTAAATGTCTTCATCTAAAGCACTTTGCCCTTTAAATAAGGCAGGAATTGTGATTAGTTCAATTGGGGTTTTTTTGTGCTTTCCCATTTTCTATTACTAAATAATTACAGTCAGGTGCAGAGGCTTCAATGATCTCTAAATCAACCTTTTTGGGAAACTCAGAAAAGATTTCAATGACTTCCTATCTTATTCTCAAAAGTTAACTTGCCTTTACTCGTGATGACTAATTATTTGATAAGAAAAGTCTTCATATCCGTAGCTAAAAATAGCTCTCGAAATAAGCCTGAGGACTCTTGTCCCTTCTCAGTGCGTTGTGATTTAATGATCTTTTCACAAAGGCCAAACTGATACTATTACTCACATTCTGTGGTAGTTTCCACCACAAATATTCCCACAGAAGTCTTCAGGACTAATGTGACAAAAGGAGGGGGTGTGAGCGGATGATCTGTTGGCCTCATCAAGTACACAAAGTACAGTGACTTCCTGTGCTTAGTTTGCAGCTCTTGGCAAAATTATACCACTGTATTTCTTGAACCACTGTAATTTCTTGTTGGGAGCCAAGCCTGGATTTTATAGAGTGAATTATTAAAAAAAATTAACCACCAGAGGATGGCAACGATTAATAACAGAAACAATAATTACTACAGCAAGGGGAATATTGACCGAAGACTGATATTGCAAGAGCAGGTGGTGACAGGACAAGGGGGGATGGCTTCAAACTGAAAAACAGTAGGTTTAGATCAGATATCAGAAAAAAATCCTGCCTTTTGAGGGTCATGAGGGCACAGGTTNAGATATCAGAAAAAAATCCTTCCGTTTGAGGGTCATGAGTCCCTGGCACAGGTTGCCCAGGGAAGCTGTGGCTGCCCCATCCCTGGAATTGTTCAAAGCCAGGTTGGATGGTGCTTGGAGCAACCTGGGACAGTGGAAGGAGTCCCTGCCGTGGCAGGGGGTTGGATTTGGAGGATCTTTAAGGTTCCTTCCAACCCAAATCATGTATGATTCTGTGACCTCTCCAAAAACACATTAAGGTAGTTCAGATCAGACACAAAAGCCACGGTGACACTTTTCTCTGTGTGGCATGGGCATACCTGCCGCCCTCCTCCTGGTGTGGCCAAACCCAGTTGCAGCGGCAGCAGATCGTGTCCCCTGGGCAGCAGGGGCGTTTCTGGCCACCTCCCTGCTGTGCCGTGCCCCTGCCCAGGGCTGGCGCCATCCCCCCTTCCCCACCTCTGCGCAGGGGATGCAGCGTCTGGTCCCCCCTTTAATATCACTTGGGGATACACCACTGCCCTTTGCAGGACTGTTCTGCTTGTGTCAAATCCCTGATTATCAGGTATTTGGGCAAAACTCAGACCAGTCCTGCAAGCCTTGGGGTGGGGCATCCTTGCAGGGGCGGATGGGGGGCACACACCTGCCTGCCTGGCTGGGCAGACGACTGACTTGAACAGGCGAGTCTCATTGCCAAAACGCCAGCACAAAAGACCAAAACAGGCATCAGCATTAAGCTTTGAGCTGACCAGCACGGGGCTGTGGAGTGAACACCCTCCCCTACAGTCCAGGGCAGTCCCAGCATCGGGTACCACTTGCCAGGCCCCAGCAACCGGGGGAGAGGACGGAGTGGACACGCTGGTGGGAGATGGCAGCAAAGCCTGGGAGCAGGGAAGGGGATTTCTGTCGTGGAAAGGGAAGGGCTATAGAAAAGGTGAAGGGGACAGGTGTAATAACAGCGCTTTAAGCAGGAGGCAAAGGGTGTGGGCAGGGAATCACGGCAGGAAGGGCGGGCGGAGCGGGAGCGGTGGCAGGGAAGGGAGGTGACTGCCTGATGTCGAGGAGCTGGAGGACTGCATTTCCCACTCGCTGTCGTGCTGCTTAGAGGCTTCAGTTACGTGAAACGAAGCAATGTGGTGGTGTCTTTGGGGATACCTGGGCAGCAGCGCAAGCGCCGAGGCACCGCAACGTGTCCGAGTTATGCAAGGCGATTGGCAGGCAGCTGAGGAGCACAGCTGTGCCGTGTAAATTCTGGCAGAGTTAAAAATAAAAGCCTCGCTATCTGATCAGCCATCCCGTAGTTTGCCCTCTAGACTTCCCCCTGACATATGGTACCTACAGTCGCTGGAGAACACCCAAAACACCTCTTGCGTCTAGGGCTTAAAAAGTGAGTTGGGAGACATCATCTTTGGAGAAATTAAAATCATTGTTCACAGGGAAAGCAATTTCATTCCACTAGAATTTTTGTGCCATCAATATTCCCCTGCTCACAAAGGCCTTTTCTTTGCACAGGATAAGTCAAGGCAATCAATCGTTTTTATCTGGTAAATGAAAATGAATAAAATACAATTTGGATGTAGGTAAACAGAGAAGTCATTCTGCACTCAGCATTAGCTCACATCTCAATGGACATTAGGCCTGGGTTTATTGAAAGACAGGTTATTGCCTGGGACATTGGGATTTTAGTGGAATGGAACACAAATTCCAGTTTATTGACATCTGCTGCATAGCAAAAAGATGGATGATTAGCTCCTCTATTTCTGCTCTCTTTCAGCATTGCTGTGTGGATGCCCACAAGGGGAAAGCATGGATTATGCATCATATTCTTCATGCTTTTATACAGAAGAAGTTAATGGTCCTTTCATAGAAGCACTTTCCATTAATATAAGTTTTCTTGGCATTAGAGAGCTACCTACTTTTGCTTTGTTCTCACAGATGTACATGAGTTAGTGCCTGTCATCTGAATTAAAAGTCCATTATCTTGATTCTGTGCTGCACACTGAAATTGTAATCTTGCAAGCTTTGTAGTCAATAGTACTAATTTTCAATAGTATTTATAGTTTAGAGTTGCCAAAGCTTCAGGGAGTAGCAACGAAGAAAAAAGTAAAAGTTAAAAGAATAAAGGAAATCCTGAATGTATCCAGTGAGAAGGGGAATTCTCTTGATGGCATTTTTTTGCCTGCACAGAAACAGATAATTCTCCTTTGAGGAAACAAACGCTGAATGGTAAACATCCCTTTTTCATCTGCACAGCATCCCTTCAGTGCCAGTGCACAGCCAGAGCTCTGGCTCACAGGCACACACCGGCCACGTGCAGCTGCTTCCCAGGGAAGCAGGCACTGGAGAACACCCTGGGTGCAGCAGCAGGACGTACACTCTGTTTCTGCCCTTGGATTTGACTTTTCCTTGCGTGCCACCGCCTCCCTGCGCAGGCAGCCCCGCAGTGTGGAGCCGGGGGAAGGGCTGCAGGGCTGATCTGACCCACAGGGGAGGGTGTGCTTCATAAAGGTGAGATACAGCTCTTGGATCTGCTTGCCCGCTCCTGGTGCTCAAAGCTATCACCTCAAAATTTATCCCTCCGTGGCTGAGAGTCCGCTGGAGCTCGGCCTCCCCACAGCCCGCCCTGCTGCGGGGGGGCAGCGCCTTCCAGCTGTGCCAGGGGAGGGTCAGGCTGGACATCAGGAGGGATTTCTTCTGACGTTCGCATCTTCCGACTGAAGGGATTGTTAGTAATTGGAACAGGTTGTTCAGGGTGGGTCCCCACCCCTGGAGGTGCCCAAGGAAGGCCTGGACGTGGCACTCAGAGCTCTGGGCTGGGTGGCAAAGTGCGGATGGGGCACAGCTGGGACTCTGTGGTCTTGGAGGTTTTTCCCAACCTCAGGGATTCTGTGATTCTGTGACTCTGCAGGCACAGGTGGGCAGCCCCTGGACTGCTTTGGTGAGATGTGTTGTGTCCCCACCCACCCTGGCCTGAGTGGTAGCAAAACAGGTCACACTCTGTGTTTGTAGAAGCGACTGCTCCATCCAAAAGGATAACTCATCAGAAAACCTTGAAGACATCCCCGCCTGCTTGCCAGTTCTGGAGTGTCCTTTTGCTGTCTGCCTTGGAAATAGCTGACAATACGCAGGTGATGGACGTGGGGCTTGCAAGATGCCACTGAAAAATGTGGAATAAAAAACCACATGGCCAAGGAAGGCACGTGTACACAAAAAGTTGGTTTCTCAGCTGCTGCCAGCCGTTCAGGACGTGCCTCAGTTATCGTGGCGTGAACAGGCACACACTTGGGTTGCTTCTTCTTTGTCCTAGCAACCAAATTTCACTCTCAGTTTTCCTGCTGCTTCTTGCTAAAACATTCCCAGATGAATAGCTTTTCTCTTGAAACACTACATAAGGCTTGATTGGGTTGCTGGAGTCAACATTATTATTTTTAGACAATAGTCCGCAGCCTCTGATGCAAATCAACTTTAAAAGGTTACTTTTGTTTGTGTGCTTTAGGCTATTCTGTTCCCTCTTGTAACTCTGTTTTCCTGTGCTCTGTCAGCAACGATATTCTTTAGGTGAGATGATTAGTCAAGGCCACTTAATTCCTTTTGCCTGTCTCTTCTCTGACATGAACCTGTTGATTTCCACTGGAAAACTGTTGGCTGTTAGGAACTTCTGCATTAGTGAGCCTAGGAGTTAAGTATTGTTATAAAATCTACTTTCCAGTCTGATAATTTCTAAAAACAAAAACCAAAAACAACCAGTCATTTTTGTTTTCGCCTTAAAATATCAGTCAAATTAAAACAAAAGCCAGACTTGCCAAGCTTATGTAAAGCTGGATTGCACTTCAGACTGTATTTTTGTGCATTATTAAGTTTACTGAAGTCTCAGGGGATGAAATTTGCAAAAGCAAGTACCATTTAAAGTCATTGGCACTCGTGCACTTTAATCCCCTGGGTGCTTTTGCAAATCTTTCACAGACTGTGTAAATGTGCCATATTCAACTGCAGCAACTCCGTGATGGATGAGGCTTCTGCCAAGCAGGGAGATTTAGCAGAGCCTCTCTTCCTAGTGCGTTTTGCTGTTATTAACAAGCTCTCACCTAAAGCAAAATAAATCTGACTTAATTTGCACCAGCTTCCAGTTCTTAGCCATCCATTTGTGGATACAGCTGCAGTGACATCTGATTGTTTCTTCATCTGTCCGTTGCATCAAAAACAAAGCCAAACAAATTCTGTCTTGTTACGTATCAGCATCTATTATCTGCTGGGCCAGAATTGCCTGCAAAGGGAGTTTTGAGAAACTCTGGAGGAACAGCACCTTTTCCTGGAGCTGAAATTCCCTTTTCTGGAGGGCAAACCAAGCTGACCCGCTGCCTATTTAGGCCCTTCCTCAGGTTTCAGTCTGCCTTCCAACCCGGCTTGGAAGTGTCCAGCCTCCTCCTGCAGCGAGCTCACCTCAGTTTGGTCCTGAGGAAAGAGCTCCTGCCTGAGCCAGGGAGGAGTTTATCCCGTTTCCAGATGGAGCTGGTCTGGTCCCATTGCTCCTTCATTATTTATAGAGCATCCACATTCAGTACAGCAGTGCTTATGTTAGAAATGCTTATGTGATACCAGATGTAAATAGTTAATTCCCTGGAAAGTCACAGTTAATGGAGACTTGGAAACACTTCCAGTAAATCCCTCAGTGACAGGGGCCAGGAGCTGGAGGTGGACTCCTTGCAAACCAGTTTTCCCCAAACTTGGAAAGAATGAGAAATTAGTAAATGATCCTGAGGACATCACTTTTAATGAGGATATGAGGCTGTATTATATAACAGGGTATTTATGACTTCACACCAATTTAGGGATTTTCATTCTGCAGTCAAAAATTAGTTGGAAATCATAACTGAGAAATTGACAACCTTTACAGAACCTTCTTCCTCTAACCTGAAAAGAAGAAAAAGGAGCTCCTTGCTACAGCCTGGCACTGTGCTTCTCTGATTAACTGGGACCAAATATTTCAGAGAAATCTGTTTCTCGCCTACATATGATCAAACAAATTAATTGATCTAAGAGAGACTTCTTTCCAAATGCCCTATTCAGCAGAATAACTGTATTATTTTCCCATTTAGTGCAACATGAGAGCCTCTGCATTCAGCTGAATTTTTAGAGAAGTGTTCTGCATCTCTGCTACCTACCTTGGTAAGAGTTGCATTGCTAAAAGAAGAAGCAAGGCTCAGTCTCTGGGGTTAAAAGTTCTTTTTCTCTCTTTTTTTTTTCTTGTTGTTTGGGGGGTTTTTGTTAATTTTCTTTTTGTTTATTAGTTTAAAAAGTCATGTAGAAAGCACTATTTCTCCTAGAAAAAAAATGAGAAGCCACCCTTTAAAGCTTTGTTGAGATGTTGATGGGAGTTGACTGTCTTTGTATTTAATTAACAAAACAATTGAAATAGTTGGGATTTTTTTCTGGGCACAGGGCTACGCCCCTTTGTCTTGGAACTGTACATTTAGTAAAGTCAGGGTGAGGAGAAAAACGGGGGCAATACCTTCTCTTAGCTATAGTATTTAACTTCAGCCCTTGCAGGATTATCCAGTTAAGCTCATTAACTAAACTGTCAGTCAGAGCACAGGTTATTTTCAGCTCTTTTTTCTGGACAAGCAATCAATTAAAGATGATGCCAGCTCTGGGATGTTGGGATGTGAGGTGACTTTTTGGCCAGGGCATCCAGTTGTTGTGTTTGGCTACACACATTGCCCACGTGGGTACCAACACGAGGACACTTCAAAAATCCTGGAAGGTAAAAGCACTTAGGTTCAGTATTTTGATGTGTACAAAAGCTGCATTTCATGTAAGAGTTGCGATAATTCCTCAAGCACAGGTGTTCAGTTCTTTGGAAAGTGTGTGCATGACCCTTAAGAGAAATGACTCTGTGGAGAACCCTTCTGAGTGGGTTGTTTCTGCCTCCCAAATGAAGCCCAGGTCAGGGGCCAGGGGAAGCTGATGGGAAGTGTGCTCACCAAGCAGCTGCTTTCCCTAATTGAAATCCTGAAGCGGAATGGAGAGAGGATCTGGTGGTGGATCTGTTTGCTTGGCTTCTGGCTAAGGGGAAATGATGTGACAGGGATCTTTGCTAAGAGAGCTTCTGCCCTTCTTGGGTGAAAATAAGGGGCAGTATGAAAAATAGGGGATCTTTGGCGGAGTGTCTTTCCCTTAACATCCCAGGATTATCTTTTTTCTGAATTTTCCTATGGCTGTGACATGTAAAATTCAGTGATTAAAACTTTTACTTTCTTGTCTAAGGTATTATGTAAGTTCAGTGTAACTGTGATGCATATTTGTATTTCATAATCATTTCTTGAAACTTCTTTGCATGTGTGAGCGAAGCCTAGGCCTTAAGGGATTTAATATTTAGCATATTTCTGCAATCTGGCAAGGTCATCTTTCTACTGATATATTTGAGTTAGGAATTTACACAGCAAATGCCATAACTATTAAGTGTGAGAGAAAGCCAGAGTCCTGAAAAATTAAGATGTTTGAAAATAGAACCTGACCTTCTCCAATACAGGATTCCTGACGCCCTCCCCACACCCTTTGCTTAATATTTCAGTTCCCATCACACACGGTGCAAACAAACATAAATCAATCAGGAGTTTCCCCCGTTTGCAAACGTCAACAGTTTTCAAAGTGACCTTTTCCTTTCCTTCAGAAACTACTTCGAACAGGGAAGAAAAATTTTCCTCCCAGAAGTCAAAGTGTGAATTCAGCTACTTGAGAACAAATGTGCAGCAGTGAATTAAATAACTGCATATTTTTTTAAGAGAAGTTTTACTCTTATGAAGAAGTAACTTTTCAGCTGGTCTTTGTTGTAATTTAACCTTCAGCTGATGAGCTATGCCAAACTTCAGCACAGACAAGATGAGATAGCTCTAATTTTGAGGTTGTCTTAGTTTTTAGTATTAAAAAAGCCGCATTCCCCCATCTGCATCTTCACCATCTTTAAGAGGCTTAAGAGTTTCAACTCAGCAAGTATAAATTAATATTTTAAAAGTCATTCGTTGTGTGTGCAGAACATTTTCAGTTCCTTTGTGCTCTCCTGTGCAGAGCTGAGCACTCTGTGCCTCAAAGTTTCCCCTTTGTCAAGGCTGACAGGAGCAATCTGCTGGCAGGGAGGGAAACGTGACAGAAACCTCCTGTCCTGTTGTTCTTTAAAGTCACTCTGCTGTCTCAGGGAGAGCGTGGTTGCTGTTTCTGCAGTGCACCAGCTAAACAGGCACGCAGTAATTCCCTTTTCTCTTTGAAGGCGCAGTGAACTCTTCCAAAGTTAACCTCAGTGCCACCGGCTGCACGTCAGGGTACTCGGCCCAAGCCAGCCATCCACTTCAGTCTTGAAAATATTTACGCAATACTATTCCTCTTTAAAATAACTGTATACTAAACTTTAGAAACGTTTTTGTATTGCTTTAACTTGACTCATCAGCGACCACCTCCAGCTTTTAAAGAAGCTTTTAAAAAAGTTTTTGCTGACTTCCTCAGCTGAGAAAGGAGCTGCTCCATTGCTGGTAATGCGTGAAATCCACTTGTTATCAAGGTATTTGTCTTTAAGGTGTGCAAAGTCTTGGAAAACAACCTTTTGTCATTGTCTGACTAAAAGATGAGATCAAGCATGGACATTACCACGCTGTATTTTTTATGGTACACCAGTCGTGTTGCCTGCTGTATTCCCACATTTCTAGGCAGCAAAAGTGGTTTTTAAATTGTTGTTCTCACAAGCTCTGCTAGATCTCTGCTGATGAGCTGCTCTGCAGGCTGCCTGGCAATTAGCCCCTCTGCTTCAGTACCATGCCAGGGATCTGTCAATGGCTTCAGCTGGAGCTGGACTAAATCTCAGGGCTGTTCTCTGCTCTGCCGTGCAAACCTGTCCATAAACTCACGGCAGGAACTGCAATGCCTTTCCTCCTTTTTGAAGGTGCCGTTTGCCTCATTGATGGACCATTTCGACTTTTAAAAGTGGTGAACTATGAGTGCAAAAGCTACTTTTACAGTCACAGTGCATGAAAGCATGTGTCTTGACCAGCTGACATGAATAAATTCTAGCTTCAAAATTAGACCAGGGTTGTGCTGACTATTCTGCCTCCCTCGTGTGTCGGACTAACAAGTGGCTCCAGATGCTTTGCCACACACAGCAAGTATTTACTGCCCCCAAAAAAGCCTAATGGAATAAATTGATCATCAAACAGCGAGCTCCAGTAAAATGCCAGAGCAATCCTAGCCCAGCCTGCCAGGAGAAAGCTGGCAGGTGTTTAAGCAAACTGCAGTCTTCTGGAACACGATTAAAGTGTTTGCTCTTTGGAGTTGGAGTCCTCGTGGTGGCTGAAGGCACATTTATATAAATTACATGAAATACTGACAACTCTTAGGTAGTAATGTGCAAAATTTTTGTGATAACGTTCTAGAATTTGGTCTCAAGCAATGACCTCATTTGGGGGAAACAAAGCAGCATGTGGTGGCCAGCTCAGACACTCAGGAGGTGGAGAGAAACATTTTACGAGGACATTTAGTGACAGGGCAAGGGGAAATGGCTTTAAACTGAAAGAGGACAGGTTCAGCTTGGATATTGGGAAGAAATTCTTTACTGGGATGGTGGTGATGAACTTGCCCAGAGAAGCTGTGGCTGCCCCTGGGTCCCTGGAAGTGTCCCAGGCCAGGTTGGATGGGGCTTGGAGCACCCTGGGATAGTGGGAGGTGTCCCTGCCCATGGCAGGGGGGTGGAATGAGATGAGCTTTAAGGTCCCTTCCAACCCAAACCATTCTGTGATTCCATGGGAGCTGGAGGAAGCTTCACCATCACTTTCTGGCTTTTTCCAGGTCCCTGCCCCTCTCTGGCTGCTGTTCCAGTGCTCCACCAGCCCCAGGCTCAGCAGCAGGGCCTGGCAGAGGCCCCAGGAACTGCTCTTTATCCACCATCCCTGTCCCCTGCTCCCTTCTGCTGGAGGATTTCTTGTTGTAGCCAAACTTAATTCCTGTTCATCTGAAGTTAAATCTGGGGCAGGCAATCTGCTTCATCCATGGCAGAAAGCAGTTCTCCTTCATTACCCCAGTCTGGGGCTTCAACACACGACTGCTGGGGAAGTGCAGGGTGCTCCTATTTAAATAGCTCCATTCTGAGCTTATCCTTTGACACAGTATTTCTTTAGTCCCAATACTTGAAGCAATCCGCGTTCCTCAGGGAGGAAAAAGAAAAAGAGGCAATTTCATATAAATGACAGCAATTCCACACAGTTTGGACTTTCAGAAAGGTGAGATTTTTCCTTTTCTTCTTCTCTCCTCATCTAACCCCCATCTCAGCTCAGCTTTTGGCACCATTTTGTTCTGCCAGAAGAGCTCCTCCATCCCTTTTGTTCCTGCTGCCAGCTCTGCACTGTCCCTTTCTTTCCTGTGCCATCACTTGATAAAGTCATGATATTAATTGCTCGGCAAAATCATGTTTTCTTCATGGTGGATAATTTCTAGGGGAACCACTTTCTACCAGTAGCAAGTATTCAGTGGGGAGAGCTGCTGGGTGCTGAGCACCTCTGAGAGTGTGACCACTGACATCCCTGCCTGTTTGAGACTCCAGGCAAACAGCCTGAGGCATCAAAACCCCTAATTCAGCTGGAATTTATATAGCTCCAGGTACTTAAAAGCATTTTTGCTTCCATCAGTTGTGGAAGGAGTAGGATGATATGAGAAAACATAGGAACCTCTTCTGAATTTCACCAGAAATCCTAACAGAGATGGTCTCACTCTCCCTACAGCCAGTGTTTCACGTGAGCTGTTTGCTGAAGGACAACCAGAGGGAAAAATCCTTAATTGCAATCCATGCTGGCTGGTTTTCCATCAGCAAACCTCTGTCACTCCAATCAGCAGCCAGGGAGGGAGACCTGCTGCAGCCCCAGCTCTTGAGCTGCTCCTTCCAGCAGCTTATTAGCAAGGTTTCTTTGACTTCCATCCCCCATTTTGCCTTCCTTTCTTCTATTTGGAATCGTGGAATAATAGAATGGTTTGGGTTTGAAAGGACCTCAGAGATCATCCAGTTTCAATTCCCTGCATGAGCAGGGACAGCTCCCACTATCCCAGGTTGGTCAAACCCTGTCCAACCTGGCCTTGGACACTTGCAGGGATCCAGGGGCAGCCACAGCTTCTCTGGGCACCCTGTACCAGGGCCTCCCCACACTCACAGGGAAGAATTTCTTCCCAATATCCCATCTATCCCTGCCCTCTGTCAGTTTGAAGCCATTCCCCCTTGTGCTGTCCCTCCATCCCTTGGAAATTGTCTCTCTCCAGGTTTCCTGTGGCTCCTTCAGGCCCTGCAAGGCCACAGTGAGGTCACCCCAGAGCTTCTCCTCTCCAGGCTGAACAATCCCAGCTCTCCCAGCCTTTCCTCCCAGCAGAGCTGCTCCATCCCTCTGCTCATCCTGGAGCCTCCTCTGGCCTCTCTCCAGCAGCTCCACGTCCTCCCTGTGCTGGGCCCAGGGCTGGAGCAGCTCTGCAGGTGGGCTCTGACCTGAGGGGGCAGAGGGGCACAATCCTCCCCTTCCCCTGCTGCCCACCCTGCGGGATCAGCCCGGGGCAGGGGGCGTTTCTGGTTCCCAATGCACACGTCCAGCCTCTCATCCAAGTCCCTCTCTCCAGGGCTGCTCTCCATCAGTTCATGCCCACCCTGTGCTGATACCGGCGGTTACCCCGATCCAGGTGCAGCACCTCACCCTTGATCACGTTAAAACACATAAGATTCCCATGGACCCGCTTGTTTCCCACCTTTAACCCTCTCTTGGAGAGCTAAATTCTTTCTGAGCGTGGTGAAGGCTCCCAGAGCCCCTGTCAGGGAAGGCGAGTGACGGGCAGGGCCTGATGAGAAGCGGCAATCAGCCCTCAGCCATCAGACACCCTTCTGTCCACATAAGCAGGAAACTTTTCACAATTCAGGTTTGTTTATTGCCTGAGCTAGCTAAAGGCCACGGAATGCTAATGTTAACGCTACGAGCACATTACTGCCTCTTTAATTTATTTCAGCTAACTTCCGTGGATGGCATTTGGATAAGCTGAGCTGCCAGTTGAACTGAATTTGTTGTGCAGTTCGACGTAAAAACCGTGCTGGAAATAGATCTGTATTCAGAGGCATCTAATTAGGAAAGCATCATGATAGTCAATGCAAATGTTTTCCAAGGCACTGCATCTGTGCACGATGCATCAGTTGAGATTGCAATATCCATTTTCTGAGCCGTAAAAGCCATCTACCCAGGAAAACGTGCACTTTCAGCCTGCTTTTGTGAAGGAAAGAGCAAACCCCGTGGTTTAGTGCTTCAGCCTCCGTGTGTAAATTTCCTCAGCAAAATCAGAAGGAAAATAGGAAGGAAATAAGGAGGAAAATTTGCAGGGTGTAACAGTGCAATGTTTATTAGAGTGCTGTGGTTTACAAGTGCCCAGCCCTGCAGCCTTAGGCTGCACAAAAACACTGTTTGATATGGAAGGGTACAACCCAAATGTACAGTTTTTGCAGGCCAAAACCAACCCAATACTCTGAGCATGCTGGCCTGGGCTCCCCTCTCTCTTCTCTTGTTTTAACAACAAATTGGGTATTACAGTACACAGGGACAAGTGCATATAAACACTCATATATGTATGTACAGATGTATAGAATCATAGAATGGTTTGGGTTGGAAGGGACTGTAAAAATCATCTTTTTCCCACCTCCTGCCACGGGCAGGGACACCTTCCACGATCCCAGGGTGCTCCAAGCCCCGTCCAACCCGGCCTTGGACACTTCCAGGGATCCAGGGGCAGCCACAGCTTCTCTGGGCACCCTGTGCCAGGGCCTCACCTCCCTCACAGGGAAGAATTTATTCCTAATATCCCATCTAACCCTACTCTCTGTCAGGGTGAAGTCATTCCCCCTTGTCCTGTCACTCCAGGCCCTTGTAAATTGTCTTTCTCCATCTTTCTTGCATCTCTCTTGTTTCTTGGCTAGATTTTGTGAAGTTTTTCATTAAAGCATTTAAAATACTTTGAAAGCATCATAAGTGCAGTGGAATGTTTTTCCCTGTGCTTCTAAAGTGTTATAAAAATCCTTGCCCTACTGTGCAAACTCTCTCTCTCTCTAAAAAAACCTGAATTTGCTTCTAGCATCTAAACCTGACTAAAAATAACTAGTCCATCAAACTCAAAAGAACATGCAATTTTATTCAAGTTCACCTAGGGACTTGATTATTCTGTTGAAAATGGTAAAAAACAGCGGTTCTGAAAATCCAGGCAGAAAAACAGATTCACCTCCTAGGTCTGTTTAGTTGCTCTCCTTCAAAACAACAGACGCCTCCCCTTTTCCTTAGTAAGTAAATAATTTCTGGCCTCTCACATCTATAGAAAACTGCTTTTCATGAGGAATTTTTTCAAAAAGTCGCTGCAGCTCTATTTGTAGAACAAATGGGTCTTTAATGGTTCGCAGTCTCATTTGAATATTCATGTTAATGTGCATTTTTTCCATTTAGGAAATGATCATGTGGTAACCAAGGACTCCCATTAGCTGCAAAATGCAGTTCTTTGGGAAACTAATTTACACTGATTCTTGACGAGATTGAGGAAACAACCAGGATCATTAGGGAAATGAAAAGCACCGTATGTCCTCTCCTACCTGTCCTAGCTCTAGTGTGTACAGCATTCCATGTACAGCTGCAGTGTTTTCCAAGGATCCTCCTGCTTATAGGTGTTAGAAATCCTGACTGGACATCATGCTTTAGAAATGAGCTTACGAGAATAGAATCATGGAATGGCCCTGGTCGGAAGGGACCTTAAAGATCATCCAAATCCACACCCCTGCCATGGCAGGGACACCTCCCACTATCCCAGGGTGCTCCAAGCCCCGTCCAACCTGGCCTTGGGCACTTCCAGGGATCCAGGGGCAGCCACCGCTTCTCTGGGAAACCTGTGCCAGGGCCTCCCCACCCTCACAGGGAAGAATTCCTTCCCAATATCCCATCTATCCCTGCTCTCTGTCAGTGGGAAGCCATTCCCTGTGTCCTGTCCCCCCTGCCCTTGGAAATTGTCTCTCTCCAGGTTTCCTGTGGCTCCTTCAGGCCCTGCAAGGCCACAGTGAGGTCACCCCAGAGCTTCTCCTCTCCAGGCTGAACAATTCCAGCTCTCCCAGCCTTTCCTCCCAGCAGAGCTGCTCCATCCCTCTGCTCATCCTGGAGCCTCCTCTGGCCTCTCTCCAGCAGCTCCACGTCCTCCCTGTGCTGGGAATCCAGGGCTGGAGCAGCGCTGCAGGTGGGCTCGCACCTGAGGGGGCAGAGGGGCAGACCCCTCACCACAAATCCTACTATTTAGTGCTGTAAAAAATGTCATTAAGGTATGAGGAAAAATGAGGAAGAAAAGAGATGAAAATGGAGAATTTCAGCAGCTGTTCTCACTCAGCAGGTATGAAGCATCATGATTTGTACAAACTCAGAGCCTTTTCCATGATTAGACTGACTGAAAACAAGAGTTCACACTAAAGATGTGACATTTTTCCATAGACCTTTTTTTGGAGTGTCCCACTGCAAAGGAGAAAAAAAAAAATTAACTGTGTTTGTGGAGATAGTTTTTGACAGAGCCCTTTAAATCTTTTGTCAGATATGAACTGAGTATGGCTCTTTGCATATTTTACTTATTCCCTGATAGTAGCAGTTATGCAAAACATATTGGAACTGTCTTCAGGGATTGTGTATTTAAATTTTCTTTATTAAAGAGTTCAGTTTATAAAGTGTATTTACAGATTTGTTTTTCTCTCTAATTAATTTTTTCAGAGATAGCTATTATTTGCTGTCATATATTAAAGAACACAAGAAGGAAGGGAGAGAAAAGAGGAGCCCTAAAGCCTTTCTGCATCATTATCCATTTATTAAAGCACTTAAGGGTGTGTGTTACCCACACATTTTTATGTGAGATCCATTACACCAAGTACCGGCCGTCCTGAATTAGCGGGAGCTTTGCCTTGGAGACTGAATTTCACAGCCTGGGTTTTAGGCATACCCTCATTTTGCTCAGTGATCTGGGACTCGTGGCTGCAAAAACTGGAAGTTAAAAGCCTTGCTGACAAAGCTAATAAGGCTGTGAGAAATTGAACCACACAGCATCGCGCAGAGGAACAACTGGGGAAAGGAAAAAATCTGCTGAAAGAACTGAGAGGAGTCAGTGCAGCATTTTAGCAGGGCCTGTTGCAATTGGATGAGGGGTGATGGTTTAAAACTAAGGGCAGATTTAGACTAGATATAAAGAAGGAATTTTTTATGATGGGCGGGGTGAAACACTGGAACAGGTTGTCCAGGGAAGGGGTGGATGCCCCATCCCTGGAAACATTCAAGGTCAGGTTGGATGGGACTCAGAGAGGCCTGATGTAGTGGAAAGTGTCCCTGCCCGTGGCAGGAAGGCTGGAACTGAATGATCTTCATGGTCCCTCCCAACCCAAACCACTCTGTGATTTTATAAACTTTGCCATGCATGTTATTGCACAGTCAGCTCTTAAGTCAGATGATTAAATATGGCTCATTAAAATACTGACCAGGGCAGAGGAAAGCAAAGGTGAGGGGGAATCTGGTGTATGACACGACTGCCAGAGCACATTTTTATTTATTGAGCCACTTAGAAATAAAACAATGCAATTTTTAATTTTTTTGTTGTTGTTTTTCACCAGGAGTTCCCATTTAATGTTTTTCTTTCTCCAAAGACCATTTTACTTTGTGTTAGGTTTTGTCCAGCAGATATTTTTGCTGACAAACTCACATTTTTGTCCTCTAATAGGACACTTAGGGAAGTCAATAAGATTTGGGAAACCACTTTGCCCTGTCTGTACTTCGGCCAAATCACAATGATGTTAAATGAACTCCTTTTAATAATTCACTGCAGCAGAACCTGGTTTACTTTTATCCAGCTCTTAGAGAAGGGAAAAGGCTTCAGCTTCTGAGCTTCATCTTGCAGAGCTGATGAATTGCTCCCAGGCTGTTCCCAGATGCTCTTCCAAACTGGACAAATCCCCCACCCCTTCTCCCCTTTTTTTTTCTGACTCCCAGAGGACAATACCTCCATGCCTTGTGCCACCAGACCTGATACAGGAGCAGACAAATGGAACAGGCAATTACTTGTGGATCTTCCCATTATGAGAAAAGGGAAGGTTTTCACCTACTGATGGACACATTTAATTAACCCTTCCCTCCTCAGTCACCACAGAAATTGGCAGGTCTCAGGCCCTGCGTACTCACCAGACAGAGGAGCTGTACTGTGCCTTCCAGCATTTGGGATTGCGGGAGGACAAAAAACCCAAACACAACCCAGAAAGGTAAAAAAGAGCAGTGGCTTTCCACAGGTAGGAAATGGGGGCTGTGTCAGGCCTGGGCATCGTGATGTGTCCAGGAGGAAGCTTTGAGAAAGCAGCACTTTGTGCTCAGCCCTGGGTTAATGCTGTGAGGTGAAAAAAGGAGTGGGGGTAAGGGTACAATTATTTGTTAGTTTAGCTGGTATAAAGAAGGGAAGAAAGTTTGGGGTACATGAGCCCTGAAAATTGCCTGAAAAAGGACTCATCTGCCTTAAAGTGCGTCTGTTTTTCCAGCCCTTGGCCTAACAAAAGTTATTCCCCATATACCTTATCTCAATGATGTTTATGTGTAAAGTAATATGTTATCTAACACCTGTGTTTGAAGACTTGATGGTTATTTTACAAGCACACATAAATGTAAATGTGTGTGCATACATAGGTGTCTGTAACTTAAAGGGTGTGTGTTGTGCATAGAGATACAAAACTATTTCTGTATCTGTAAACAGAACCCCTAAAAAATAAAATTAAGTGAGAAGACCGGTTTTATTAGTAGTATAAATGCAACGTCCTCAGCTGGAAAAGAAGTGGTGTGCAGTTTTACAAGCTGGGGAAGTGGCTGTAGCCTGAGTTCCCATTTTGTGGGACACAGGGAAGGGAAGCAGGGAACTCCTTCTGAGGGAGCTGTTTAGTGAAAGCTGGCTTGCAGATGTTGTAGCTTCTTTGGAGGTTAACTTTGGGACAGAAAAGCTGTGAACAGCCCCCCACCCCCCCAAAAGTGCAATGACAATTATAAAAGGTTTCATAAAATACAGGAATTAGTGATGGTTAGGAATAACCTCATGGGATATTATTTCATATAATCACATGGCTTTAAAAGCTGTTCCTAGCACCCTTATTTTTATAGTCCTACTGCTCCTTTCTTAGCCAGGGGCTGGTTTTTGCCATTTGACAGGTTCTCTCTGGGTTGTGAGGTGTCCGAGTCAGCATTCCATCGCATTCAGAATTCCATAGCAGCCCAGGTCTCAGAGGAAGCCAAGAGGAGAAAACAGAGGACTTCAGAGAACAGTGATTTGAATTACACTTTGGCTCCAACTTGTCAGCTGCACCACCACCAGCAAGGAAAGAGACACGGAAATGTCACAAAGATTGTAACCTTTAAAATGTTTTTGCATTTTTAAAGAAGACGCCCCAAAGCCCTGCTCCAAAGCACGCGGCTGCACCAGCCTGCAGCAGCGTTTTCAGCCTTCAGTGACCTCAGCACCACAGCCCTGAGTCCCTCTCCTCTGGGGTGGTATCTCCATGTGCGGGGTGGCATCAGCCACTGCTCCTGGCGCATCCCCAGAAGGGCCCAGCCAGTGCCAGCAGCTGCAGGTTTGCACCACTGTCCTGGCCACCATCCCCGGAGCAGAGTGCCCAGGAAAACCCATCACAGCCCACCCCAACCCTGCCAGCCAACAGCATGATCCCACCGGGATATTTTAGTGCTGGAAATCCATCAAAAATACAGTTTTGTACCTGCAACCAGAAGGTGTTTTGTTGCATGTGTCAAAGGAATTTCTGTTTTTGTCCTTTAAATCTTCTTCTAAGAGGATTGCTCAGCTGCTTGAATAATTAAGGTTATACCTGAAATCTTCTGATGTGAACAATATTCTTTTTGAAAATCCGGGGATGTTTTCTGTGTATGTGGAAATGCTATTTTGATAATGAAGAGTGCTGGAATAAAGGTGTCTTCGAGTAAAAGCCTGCTGAATATATCCTGAATATGTTCACAATATATTCAGAATATGTTCATATACTGAACACATTCAGAGAGCATAAAAATTGCCTCCATAAGGAAAATAACGTCTGTAGAAATCACATAATAAATACTGTAGTAGAAAAAGAGGGATAAATAGCAACCTTTTCCTAAAAGTATAGAAAATAATTCAATTTTTATAAGTAAGTCAACTTTACAAGTTTTTCTCCTGAATAACACACCACGTTGCTGTTTTGTTGTGATTCTTTTTTGGTAACAAATGTATATATATGTATTGATTCAGCAGATATTTTCAAGCACTCTGGGGAATGTTGAGATGTAATTGGCATCCTTCATTGCTTTTTTAAAAATTGACACTTCTTCAGACAGAATATATTTAGGTATGGACCGTGCTGGTTGAAAACATCAGCTATGAAAGTTTTCTGAAAGTCATTAAAACACCATCGATGCTCTTTTCAAGCAAGGTCATTGGTTAGGAACCCATCAGAAGGTTTCTGCACACTGCAAAGCGCATCAAAAATAACTGGGTTGCAAAGCCAGCCATCTGAAGTGGAGAAAGGCCAGAATTAGATACCCCTGCAGTATTAATGGTACTTGCTCTTCCATGATGAAATGTGTTATGACACAGGTTTTGACTTCACAAGCCTCTGTCCGCCCTCCCCCAGCCCACTCCTGTTCGTATGAAAAGGGACATTTTTCTTTTTTACTACCTGTATTTTATTTAGAAGTCACCATTCAGAGGCTGAAATGAACATAAAATTATTCACTGCCTCCCTGGAGATTTCATGATTCTAATTCCATTTCACGGACGTCGTCAGCGACGTCCAAGTGTTCCACAAAAATTCCCGGGTTTCTCTGCACAGGGTCACGGTGAGATGGAGCAGCAAATGCCTGCACGTGAAGGGCAAAATTCCACCTGGCTTTTGGGACCTCACATTATGGTCATGTCTGGAAAACAGTTACAGCTTTATGTACATGAAAAGCTGAGGTGAACGACTCTGATAGATCCAACACGGCTGAGCCCTGGGGAGCCCCACTGGTGACCACCCACCAGCTGGATGTCACTCCATTCCCACCACTCTCTGGACAATGAACCCCTCCAAGACATGAACAGTTTCTCTAGGAGAATGTTTTGGGAAAAGTTGTCAGGCTTCTTTTTGAAATCCCAGGGAAACGACATCCACAGCCCCTCCCTCATCCATCAAGCCGGTCACACTGCCGCAGAAGATCAGGCTGGTCAAGCGGGACTTGCATTAAGTACTTCAGCCTCTTCCTCCTCCTTTGTCACCAGGTTTGCCCTCCTTATCTCTCCTTTAGTTGTTCATGAATTTAAAGAAACAATTTTTATAGTCTTTAATTGCACAGGATGAATTGGCTTCTAGTTGGGCTTTGGCCTTTTCGTTTTCTCCCTGCATAACCCAACAATAGCTTTCTTTTTAAATGGAAATTTAATGGAAAACTGACCTCCCTGTTGCCCTGAGATGGCCAGGGAAGCAGCATGGAGTCACCTGGAACACCTGGAAGGCAATCAGGTTTTTTCAGGCCAGCTGAGAGCACTGAGGTCTTATTTGTTCTTCTGTCACTGCCAGCTAGAGAGACCAGAAGAGTCCTGAGGACTGGCACTGGGAACATCAGGAGTGCCCAACTCTGCTCTGGAAAACTTACATGGCAGAGGATACATCCACACTGCCTGAGAGAACAGGCTTCCTCAGGTCTGCAAATGGAGCCCCTTTCAGATGTCTCTCTGACTCCTTGAGCTCCTTTTCCCTTGTCTTTTTTTCTTTTGTTGTTAAATCTCATTTTGCTCCTCCTCTCCTCTCTCCTCTCTCCTCTCTCCTCTCTCCTCTCTCCTCTCTCCTCTCTCCTCTCCCCTTCCCCTTCCCCTTCCCCATGCCCCCCCTCCCCTCTCCTTCTCCCTTTCTTCTCTCTCCTCCCCATTCCAATTCTCCTTCTAGAATCATGGAATCATAGAATCATCAAGGTTGGAAAAGACCTTTAGAGTCCTGAAATCCAACTGATAAGCCAGCACTACCCACTGTAACCCCTAAACCACTAAACCACATCACCCAACACCAGATCCAGAGGCTTCTTAAACACCTCCAGGGGTGGTGACTCCACCACCTCCCCGGGGAGCTCATTTCAGTGCCTGGCCACCCTAACAGTGAAAATTTTTTGTCTAATGTGTAATCTGAATCTCCCCTGTCTCAGCTTAAGGGTCTTTCCTCTGGTTCTCTCCCTCATCTATTAAGCAATTTCTGGCCCAGGTTGCTCAGAGAAGTTGTGGCTGCCGCATCCCTGGAAGTGTCCAAGGCCAGGTGGATCTTTACGAGGTGATCTTCAAGGTCCCTTCCAAGCCAAACCATTCCGTGGCACTGCTGTTCTTTGATCTGCAGCCGCTTTGGGCAGCCTGCCACCGAGTGCGGGTTGAGCCAAACCAAGCCCTTGGTGTGAAGCAGTGAAGGCTGAAGTCTTGTGTCTACAGAATGACCTTGGAGAAAGCATCTGATCCCTGCAGCTTTCCCTTCCACGATGGTGTTTTGGGAGGCCTATAAAGCACTCAGGCTTCTGAGTTATTTGATTACGCTCCTGAAGTTGTAGAAGTGCCAACAGAGACTGCACCAGCAGCTTTCCCTCTATGAGATCAGCAGCTCCCGAGTCTTTAGTCCTGGAAATGTTGCTGTCCTTACATGGGGGGAAAATATAATCTTTTTGAGTGCAAATAAGACTAGATGAAAAGCTCGGAGACATCTGACCCTAATGTTCTGCTATTTTTGAGGCTGCACCCTGTGAGGGTCACAATAATATTTGGTGCTGCTTCTGTTACTAAATGCTGACGTTTTCAATTTTGCTTAAAACTACAAAAGGTAGAAGCTGTATTGTCAGGCATCATCCTGACATGGACATCAGCTGTGCGTGCCTTTGTGAATTTAAAGTTGTGGTGAATTTTGCCGACGTCTTAACTCTTGGTCTCTGCCATTTTTCTTCCCTGAGTGGACCACCTTCTTTATCACCCACTTATCTGCCTGCTTCCCTTACCATAAACCCCTACTAAAGTCTTTGGGACTTCAGTGACTGTAAAAATAAGACAGATTTTGCCCTGTCAAACGTAGATGTGTGTTTTACTGGGAAGTAAAACTGGAAGTAGGCAGGCTCTGGAGACGAGTTTCTGTTATGGAACCATGTTAGAAACAAGTCAATGGATTGCTAGGTAATGGGCAAGAGCTGCTCTTTTCTGACATGATCCAGGCCAATGCTCTTTATCGAGCTGCAAAGACTGCTTCAGATCTCATGTGTTGGAAATGGTTTCATTCTCATGCACATAATGTGCTCTTCTCCTCCAGGAACTGTGCTTTTCGTTAGAGTGTTTGGAAGTTGCCCCAGGGACTGGAATTTACCCTGAGCTCGTGGATCTCAAGCTCTCTGATAAGCTTAAACATGTCAGCACCAGCTGATAGCTCTGCTGGTTCAGCTGCCTGGTCATTTGAGCAATTGTTAATTTGCATGGCAGAATTTCAAGCCTCTTTCAGGCCCAGCATGCACAGATAAAAAGGTGCTGCTTGGGAAGCCTCACTGAGCTCTAGGCAAGCTGTTTGTACCCTGGGCTCAGCAATGGCTGATTTCATCAATCCTGCTGAGCCCCAGTCCTTGTCCAGCCTTGTCCTGGATGTTCTGGTTTCCAGAGAATGCAGCACAGAGAAAACCTTTCAATGTATTTCACACTGGATGTGGCCAAAACTGCTTCCTGTTCTCAACGTGGGTGTTGGAAATCCTTTGTTTGCCTCTCAGAGCAGAGAAAGGAGATGTGCAGCCTCACAGGGGAATGGAAATTCTGAAATTTGCCTTTCCTCATTTTGTAAGGAAAAAACCCTGCAAAACCATAAATGCAAATATGTATTTTCTAACTCCAGCCTGCTGCGGTTATTGACGGTGGCTTGGGCTGCTTCCTGGCAATTGAGGGAAGTTGCCAAGGTCACCCAAAGGGTGCAGATCTATCCTGGTGTTGGGAAGGGACTCTTGAAAGTCCCACCTAGAAGCTGAATCCCCACAAGCCCCTGTTAGACCCCCAAGTGCAGGAGAAAGAGGCTACCAAGAGGGAGATGCCGTGGGATACCCAGGCTGAATTTAGAGATGGGTTGTTGGCCTCAGAGCCTCAAATCCAGAGAACTCTCCTTTATTTTGGGCCTGCTGATAGAAAATGAGAGACTGGCATGAAAATTTTGGGTCCACTGAGTGGAGGTTTCTAAACATCAGGCTATGCCGGTACAACTCTGCAGAGAATAATCATAATTAGTAGCAGTAATCTTTTGACCAAAGGCGTTCCTCATGACGTTGTCAGCTTTGGCATCAAGCCCTGTGCGTGTTCCTGAGGAAGCAGACACTGACCCTCTCCAGATGCCACCTCTGGGAATGGCTCTGCCATGTTGGGAAGGGATGGGACAGCTCTGAATGCGGCTCCCAGAGACCTGCTGGGTGCATGTGCGTCTCAAGAGTGGTTCACAGCTGTAAAGGGAGATCAGGGGCTTGCTATACTTTTAAGGCTTGATGCAGAGCACTTTCTAGCACTCAGACTTCATCCAATTCTTTTTCTTGTCTTCAGTGTAAATTACTCCCTTCACCTTGCCCTGAGCTTTTGTCTCTAAAAGTCTCTGACTTGTGATCTTCTGCTGAATGGATTAAGAAGCTCAACTGCTTGCTGTGAGGAGGAAAGAGTAAAATAAAAAGTTATGAAAATTATCAGGAGTCATTGTCTCCCGGGTAGGGCAATACTGGCTAAAGAGCGGGACAGAAAAATTCAGCTCTGCCTGTGTGCCCACACACGGCTGAGACAAACCCTTGAGAGGGACGTGACTGCCAGGAGCTGATGCTGTGATTTCAGCATCTTTCCCTGCTCCACGCAGGGAGAGGGCTGTGATGCTCCCCCTCGCAGGGATCTTGGCAAAGGGCACGTGTGCTGTGGGGACGTGCACACGCCCTAATCACAGATAAGCTACTCAGGCCACAGGTGACAGCTGGCTCTGTAAAGCCAGATTGGCCACAAATAACCCGAAATCCCACCCATTCCCAGGGCACCAACTCCCCCTGTTTGGTCTGAAAACCACATCCAGCTGTGCTGCACTCCAGCCCCGAGCCAGGGAAGAGCAGCTAAAATCCCAACCCTGTGTGTTGCGAGCTGCCCGTGGTGGTCACACCAACTCCTTTTCAAATCCCCCTCAGATAAAATCTGCCCTGAAACGAGCTTCTCCCTCTCTCTCGAGTTTTGCCTTGGCTCTCTCTGAAGTGACAGGAAGGCTGCAGAGTTATTTTTAGCAGCACCTCATCAATTCTGTGCTTCCGAGTGCTTTGGCTCCTCCACCTGAGGTGATTCTGCTTACAAATAGTGGCAAGGGTTCACCTTCAGAGATGACGATTTAATTAGGAGTGCAAAGAGTTATGGCCCAGCATGTCAGAGACTAATGAACGAGCTTTTGTGGTTGGTGGAGAGCAGCTTGCCAAGGTATCCATTCACTCCTGTACATGCAAGATGAAATGCAACCAAAGCTGCTGCCATTTTAAAAGGAAAATCTTATTAGAGTCCAGGCAAGGATATCAGAATAAAATAAATGGCTTCTGGTGCTTCTTCATCTATCTGTATGTAGGTTCAGGTGTGATTATGTAGTCTGCTATCAACTTTAATTAAGCTTTCCCTTTGCTGCTGACCTTGGGGCTTAAACATAATTTGTTCTATAGGAAGAACAGGTGGTACCAGCTCAGTGTTTTAAAGTTCAAATTGATTTAGGTTACATTTAATTTAAATTTCCTTATGGAAGCATATAATTTTACTATTACTAATGTTGGAGCAATTACACAGAGGTGAAGGAGCTGGTGGAGAGCAGAGTCTTAGAGCTCTCTGATGCTTCTCTTCACGAGCAGAAGTGTCCCTGCCTTGTGCTTTTGGTTTAATGTTATTTAAATCCACCAGATTCCCAGTGAGCTCCCACTTTTCCTGCGAGTCTCAGGCTCACCAGGCAGACCAGAGGTGACAGTGGGACACGCTGGGTGCAAAGGCTCCAGCCCAGGTGTCCCCACCTGGGAACAGAGGTGAGGTCTTTAACATGACCAGGCTACTGATCCTCCCCAGCACAACAGCAGTGCTTTTCTTGGGAGGGCTGGGAGCTGCAGCTCTGGGGCAGGCAGGAAAGGCAGGCACTACAGGCAGGATGGCCGCTTGGTTTCAAGCCTCTGGAGCAACCCTTATCCGTCAGACTGTGCTTCAGTCTCCAAAATGTTTGGGAATGATCTGCACTGAGACTTGCCTTGGACACAGGGGAGCCCCCTGGTCCCACTTTTGTGGTTTTACAGGAGCAGGGTGGTGGCTACCAGAGGAAGGGGCGCCAGGGGTGCAAGAGCTCAGCAAGGGTCATGAGAGGGACTGGGGGATGCTGGAGGTGCTGCCAACAGAGATGAAGGCAAGAAGATGTTCCCTAGGATCCAGAGGCAGCTGCACTGAGTTTCTTCAACCCTCTGAAAACTGAGGGCAGGATGGGATGGGAAGAAAGGAGGGCACCTGGAAGGGTGTGGGAGGAGAGATGATTGTCAAGCTGTTCGTGAGCCCACTGTGTTTTCTTTAGGGAAGATCTGCAGGATCAGCCATAGGCAATGGAAAATTTATGGCAATACATGTTTCAATATGTGCTTGGTATTTCCAAGCCCCTGCTGCAGTGCTCCCTTCCCTCCCCACACCATCCAAGGCATCCATTGCACTACAAACAGCACTGAAACAACTCCTCTCCCTATCAAACTCCTGAATCAGGAGCAGGTTTGCTATCCCACTGGGAGTGGAGCCCCTAAAGAAAGCACACTGGAAAAGCTTTAGGTGCAAAGAAAAGGTGCAAAGAGGTAGCTTGACTGAACTTGGGCAATATTCCAAAATCATATTACTGCTCTGATGACAAGGTGCCTTAATGACAGAATTTCTTCAGGTTTTCCACCTTTTCTTCCCATTGTGATATGGATTTCTCTACTTTCTCACCATTACGTGCTATCTTTTTATGAAACACCTATCTTTCTCACTTTCAATTAAATAAGAGTCCAAAGGTTTGAGCTCTGTGGGGTGGGTTGTGCTTTCTGACAGGCTCAGAGAATGAAAACTTGGCAGTTCCATCGTAAAACCAGTAGTGTTGCCAATTTGTCGCCAAGCAAGTTTTTAGTTTAGGTACTGTGAGAAATTGGTTTTGGCATTACCGTTCCACGGGCTAGGGTAGGGACCTGTTTCTCTCACACTCAGTCCCAGAGATTTCAAAATCTTTTATGGGTATATATTTCCCATTAATAACAAAAAATAATAATAAAAAACATCACTGGCTAGAAATTCTCTGCACGTGGCCAGCAGCATCAGAACAAATACCTGCAGCAGCTTTCCTCCTGACAAGCACTTTGCAGAGAGACAGGCCTGCATTTTATGCTCAGATGGTTGCTCCAACAGGAGGCAAATCTGTCCCCTCTCACCATGGCTGTGTTTGGTCAGCTCTGGCTCAGGGTCACCCCTTGTCCCCTCGCCCACCATCTGGCCTGGAGAGCTGGTGCCTGTGAAGGGGAAAATCATCCACCTGGGAGGGCAGAGCCAGGAGGAGGGTGCTGCAGGGCGTGGAGCCCCTGTGCCAAACCTTCCCATCCTGAATTCCTGCTGGGAAGTTTGCAGGACCCTTGTCAACCCTGAAAAGAGTTGTAGAGCCTCTTTTTTGGAGTCGATTCTAGCACCTTCTGTCCTGAAATCCTGAAACAAATGAGTGCAATGCTCACTGTGAAAAAAGGAGGAATAGTTCAGAAAGAACAGCTTGCCCCCAAGGAGGTGCACTGCACGACCCCCCAGCAGTGTGAGCAGTGTGTGCTGGGCTCCTGCACTTCCTACAAAGGCATTTTCTTTCTGGGGAGGTAGGGAGGTTTCCCTTGGGAGGCTCAGGCAAGCTCAGAGAAAATTAATGGTGAAAAGCACTCTCTTTTCCCTGCTGGAATGCTTCATAGTCAAGCAAGAGAGCCCATTAAGCAACTGCTGTGACCTAAAATAACCTGGCTAGCACTAAAACTATGAACAGGCTGTATTTTTTTTTTCCTCTTCTTTTTACCTTTCCTTCCTTTTAAAATAAAGCTTCCTTCTCTGGGAGAGTTTTGCAGCCTGCTGAGGAAGATGGTGTGCTGGCAGAGTTTGCCTTTCCAGCTGCCCCTTTGTCCCACCTTTTGCTGTTCATATCTTCAGAATAAAATAAAGACACCCCCCAAAATAAAACTGTATGCCCAAGCAAGCAAAACTTCCTCTTCATACATACCTGGCTGTGCTGGAAAGTGCGTTGGGTGTCAAAGTCTGGAGACATTTTTCCCTCATCACTTAATGAAAGAAACCAGGAAGAGACCTGTTGCCAGGGATGGATGTCATCCCTCCGGCTAGCTGGGAAAGTGGGAAACCTGGTTGCACATAACTCCTCTGGACTCTCTTTTGTCCCAAATGGCAGCCCAGGGTTGTTTGGTTTGTTTTTCCACTGCGTCATTCGATATAATAACACCTCACCTTGCTTAGAACTCCTACCACTTCTTGGCTGTGGTGCCCCTGCTGTGATGCTCACTGGGGTAAAAAATAAATGACCAAAAGAGAAACTTTTAAACAGTCAACATTTCTTTGGTTCTGGATAGGAAAAGCAAGTTTCAACCTGAAAACAAGGAGAGGGAAAAACTATACTGAGTTTAAAGCAGTTGTGTTAATCAGACAATTTAAATGAAACAGTAATGGAATAAAGGATAAAAGGGTTCTTACAAAAGGCAGGAGTGAGGGAGTTGCTAACTCATTTGAGACAAAAAGGGAGACTTAATTGCTATCTGTGAGTCATTAAAGGGTTAGCTGAGGTTGGGGTATGAGGGAAAGTGTAACGTGAAAAAGAATGAGCCTCTCTAAGGAGGTATGATTTCTGGTAGATAGAAGACAGGGAAGACTTTTAGCTCTTAAATTCATCTTTTGAAGTCAAGTTTCCTATCGCCCTTGGGAGTAAGACGGAGTCACCGTTTTGTGCAAGTTGTGCTCGCATTGATACCTTGATGTTCCGATACCTTCAGGGCTTTTCTTTTGAGCTCTCACGCTGATGCCAACTGCTGTTTGCACTTGTATGAATATTTTCCTATATTTTCCAAGAGGGCATTTGGTGCAATAGGGGAAGTGGTGTGTCCAGCATGTGCCCAGGTGGACAAGAGGCCCCTGGCACCTGGCCTGGATCAGGAATGGGGTGTCCAGCAGGAGCAGGGCAGGGATTGTCCCTCTGTGCTAGGCACTGAGCGGCCCCTCAGGGCTGTGTCCAGTTCTGGGCCTGCAGGAGAGGCCTGGAGGGGCTGGAGCGTGTCCAGGGAAGGGAACGGAGCTGGGAAGGGGCTGGGAACCTCCTGAGGGAGCTGGGGGGGCTCAGCCTGGGGCAAAGGAGGCTCAGGGGGGCCCTTCTGGCTCGGCACAAGTCCCTGACAGGAGGGGGCAGCGAGGGGGGGTCGGGCTCTGCTCCCAGGGAACAGGGACAGGAGGAGAGGGAACGGCCTCAGGCTGTGCCAGGGGAGGGGCAGGTTGGACATCAGGAGGAATTTCTGCCTGGAAAGGGTGGTCAGGCCTTGGCAGGGCCGGCCCAGGGAGGTTTGGAGTCGCCATCCCTGGAGGTGCCCAAGGAAGGCCTGGATGTGGCCCTCAGAGCTCTGGGCTGGGGACAAGGTGGGGATGGGGGCACAGCTTGGACTTGATGGTCTTCAGTTATTTTCCAACCTTTTTAATTCCATGACTCTAAGCATATCATGTGCCACAACGCAGATATAGGATCCATGGATTTTGATGGTTCTCTTTCAGTGTTTGAACTGCTGCTGGCAGAGACACATCAGCACTTTTCCTGTCATCCTGATCCTGTGGATCAGTGCATCCGGCAGGGGTTTGACGGCTCCCAGCTGCACTGATCCAAGAAAAGATTCCTTCCACCTGGACTAGATGGGAGTAGAACAGGCGCTCCCTGAAGGCTGCCGTGTTTATCCAGCTCTGCTGCCCCAGTGCTGCTGGGAAGATGAAAAGCCAATAAAAGCCCCAAGCCAAGGGGGCTGTGCACGTGTTTACAGTCGCACACACTGGAGATCCCTCGGGATGTGGGGCACGGAGCCTGGCACCCTGCAGGCCTGAGCCTCCTGTGGGAAGCAGCAGCCCAGTTCCACTCTGATTTCAACCAGCAAGAGACTTGCAAGGAATTTATTTGAATATGGACCCCCCAAAGGCATCTTCACTTCATAAGGAGGATGGATATTACCAGGCATGGTGAATACAGATGAGGAGGAAGTCTCATTAAGTCAAGGACGGTTGACACTTTTCCAGATCGTCAGCCAAATGTAGATGTAGGGAGATACTGGAATATTTCCACTATCAGCAGGCACCAGGGGTTTAAAATGTGGATATTTCCTCCCTCCACTGCGGGCTCCTTCTTGCCTGTCACTGAAGGCAAGTTTTGGTGGGCAGCCTCAGGACCACCCCTGTGTTTGAGGGAAGCCAAGGGCCACAGGAACAAATGCATCAAGTCTGATTTTCTCCAAAAGCTTTTCAACTTTTTACAGAGGACAAGGAGGAAGCTTGGAATATAAAATCTGAAAGTGTCTGGAGACTCAAAACTCCTGAATGCTACTGAGTAAATCAGTTTTTATTTCCACATGTAGTGCTAACACCCCATCCACCTCAAGCCAAGCACAGCAGAAAGGCTTTTGAGGGAATCAAAAAGAACTGAATTGCCCCAAAATCTTCTATAAAAGTTGCATGTCCTGTGGGGTTTTTTCAATGGGAAATAGTAAAAGAAATTTCTTTCTGCATGTTTTAATTAGGTTCTTATTAACAACATTTTTCTCTATGGAAAAAAATACCCACAACAAACCAAAGCAAATGAACAGCTTAATCTTTTTTCACAGAATCATTAAGTTTGGAAAAGACTGTCAAGATCATCGAGCCCAACCTTTGACCAAACACCACCATATCAGCTAAACCATAGTACTAACAGATATTTCATTCTGTTTGTAAATACTTCATGGATAATTCTTCATTTTTTATTTTTATTTTTTGGTATGGAGGCAAAAGGTTGGGCGTTGGGGTTTTTTGTTTGGGTTTTTTTGGTTTGTTTTGGTGTTTTGAGTGTCCTTTTAAAAATTTTTTACTATGTTTTATGACCTTATTGGTCGAACAGGCAGACTAGATGGGAAATGGTTCCTTATCCAAGTGACATCTCAGCACTCCTCTGCAGGTCTATAAGAAGTACATACCTCGAGGATGTCTTCATTTGGTTTCTTCGGTCAGACTTCCTTGGGCTTGGGCTTGGGCTTAGCCCTTGGGCTTGGCAAAGCTATGGATGCAAGGGCAACCTGGTTCATGTCAAGACACTTAAAGTACTTTGCTAACTCAGTGCCCTTTCAGCAGCACAATTCCATTAAAAATAGTGATGAAACAACCATACATTTCTGCACTCCTCTATATTAAAACAATTTGAGTCGAGCACGGCGCAGGAATGTTTGCATTGGCGGTGCCCACACTGTCACCAGCCGCGGACATCGCAGGAAGTTCCCACCCTGCCCCAGCGCTCGGAGCCCTGCTGCTGCCACACCACGGCTGATGTTTCCAGCCGGTGCTGAACAGCGTGTTTGCGCTAATTTGGGACGCTCTGCTCCCTGCTCTCCTGGCCAGGCACACAGGTGTAGCCAGAACGCACACGAGGAGGCTCTCAGCAAGGCGGCTCCGGTGCTGTGGTGTCAAACCACCAACGGTAGTATTCAATCTTTTATGCTTTGTATAAAACAAGCAATATCGCTTCTCGTGGAATCAGAAGATGCAACAAAGTAATATGAGCTGACAGCTCCCACGTAACAAGCTTTTTTTTCCTCTAGAGAAAGACCTGGGATAACTTTTTCCTCCCATTTTTCCTATTATGGAAAAGTTGGGATTTTTTTTCCCCCCGGGTCCTTACGTAAGCAACGAATTTCTGTAAGAGCTGCTCCCGAATGGACTCCAGATCCATTGCTAAGGAGGAAGTAAAGCAACGTCAAACGCATTTCTGCTGATCCAAAAAACACTGAAGCTGAATGAAAACCTCCTGGGGTGAGATGAGCCAAATGCTGAGAGTCTGGGTGGGTTTGGTTCAGAGCACTCAGGGCTTGCACCGCTCTGGCTCTTTGCCCCACAGCAGCAAAAAAAAGGTGGTGGGTGGGTGAAACCCAACTTTTTACCAAAAGTGTGACTCCTGCTTTGCTTTCCTGCCCAAGGCACAAGAGGACATTGCTCAGAGGATGCCACTGACACGATGATCACACTGAGGGAAAAGCAAGCACAGCAAAAGGTGACGGAAGCAGACATCACAAATAAAGGCAGAAGACCCTTTTATTTCGCATAGACAAAATGCAAAGAGTGTCTCATTAAATTAATATTTAAAAAAAAACCCCAAATCAACCTCCTCACTCCACTGACATCACTCATCCTAATTAACAACAAAAAAAGAACAATCAAGGACCCATTTTCTAATTAAAAAAAAAAAGTGCAAACATGACAAAAGACTTTTTGTTTTTCCAAATCAATGTTCCTGTTGAATTCACAAATAGGGTGATTTTTTTTTTTTTGTGATTTTTTTCCCTTTTAAATCTTGTCTGATGGAACTTCTGGTTAAAATGTTTTAGTTAAGTCTCCATGCACTTCGTAGAAAATCAGTAAAAACACAAACGCTTGTGAAGATCAGAAAACTGGACTCTTTTACCCAAAAATTCAGATGTCCAGTCAGATGAAGCTCACACTCAGACAGAAAAAAAGCAAGAGAGTCTTTGCACTGTCTGTCGTTCATATTATTTTTTTTTTTTGTCAAATATTTTGGCAATCTTCTTCTTTAATTATAAATATTGGAATTCAATAAAAAAAAGGTAGCTTTCATTGGATTTTTTTTTTTTCAGTGTAAATATTTACAGCCACTGTCCAGCCATGCTCTTGTCGTTATACCAGGGTGTACGATTTTGCGTAGGGGTTGTTTCCTTTCAAGTGGCCCCGGGAGTCCAGCAGGGATTCTTGGGAGCTGCTCATTTTTGCTGCCTGTCCTAGCTCAGCTCCTTCTCGCTGAGGTAACGTTGCCACAGCACCAGGCTGCCATGACTGGACATCTCTCGTGGAGGATGTCTCCATGGGGATCGGCTCCAGGACGGTGGGACGCTTCAAGGTTCGGCTTTTCTGTGGCTCCAAGCAGGCTTGCCCCAAACCCAGGTCTCTGCTCGTGCCCTGCACGCCACGGTTCAATAAAAAGTCCATCCTAAGGTAGGGTGGCAAATGCATGAGATCACCTGGGGAGGCAAAAGGGAAGAGTGAGTCCTTGTTTCTGGTTGTGTGCCGCGTTACGCTCACCTGGAGGGAGGGAGTCGAGCTGGCTTGGCCACCAAAGTGGAGGATCTGTGATCAATCCAACTGCAGAATTTATTACTGATCGATTATTTGTCAGCCATTTGCTACAGAATCATGCAACAAGAAGCTCCTTTAGGGCAGATCCACAAGGATTCATTACTGAGATTTGTTGTCACAACAGAATTACCCCAATGAGGAGTGTGATGTGCTTTACGTGCACTCAGGGCATGAAGAAGATAACATGAAATGACCAGGAATTTTTAATCAAAATCCTAAGAGGAAAGGTCTTGCTTTTCCTTTGTCAAAACGTGGAAGATATGGAGGCTCAGCAGATTTCTGTTTCTTATTTTCCATTTTAAATGGAAACCTTCACAATTCCAATTAATGAGCCCCAATCTTGAGTAGAATGACTAAACTATTTAAAATTACTAAACTATTTAAAATGCATGCAAGAGTGTTAAGGCTATAGTCTTAAAGAGATTTCTGAATAAACAGAAAGATTCCTGTCCTAATACAACAAAATTTAACTGCCAACCATCATCTCTGTGTTTAAATCACCAATAATTTTTTACCACTATGACCATCCATATGCAGCTGTTTTTGTGGTACCAAAATGCACTGGGACTGGCCCCTGAGCTCTTGTATCAACCCCCACTTCTGTTCTGTATTGTCAAGAAAACCTCTTATTCATTATTTCCCCTGATTCCTGGGCCTGTTAGGCATTCATGACATTCCTTCATGGAAATGAGAGGCAATCAGGCACATAATGACATTCCCTTCTAAAATTATTTGATGGTGTAACCTCACCTATGTATGAAAAAAAAAGAGCACAGTTACAGCAGCATTCAGAACAGTATTTCCCTTTCTTTACAGATCTCTGCAGGTATGTAGCTTCTCTTTTCATGGCTGATATCAAAACCACAGTCTCATCTACAGATGGGATGCATCCTGAATGTTTAAAGAAGGAGACTCTTGGCACCACACCACCTGTGTAGCTCTACATGAGCTATTTACAGCAGTAGAAATTAAGGCTGACCTGTGCCAGTGGCATAAACAATAGACCAGGAAAGCAGTTCTTCATAATAAAACAATATATAACAATTTTGGTTTCTGTAGCCCAGCTAAAAGCTGTCCAATGACCCAAAATAAAACAGGTCCTCTGCTTTCTCACATAAGTCAAGGCACTGCAAGTCTTCCCTAAAAGACTAACAGCATGTGCTCCATCCAGAATTTCAGGTCACAGACAGAGAATTGCTGAGAAGTTCCATTTGGCCGGGACGGCTGTTTATCCCTATAGAAATCCCCCAGGCACTGCCTAACACCATATGTTTTGTTCTAGATGCATCTCCAGCACAGACACACGGCACAGGGTGTTCAACCCCCGTGGAGTAAGGTGGGAGTGTCTCAAGATCAGGCTGACACGCACCGTGGCAACATTATGCGGAGCTGGAGGGAGAGAGGGGGAGGTTTGTTCTTATAATCACACTGATTGCCTCTTGAAAAAGGAATTGTGTTAACTTTAATTTGCTTTGCTTGTTGGTTTACCTGATTCTCCTGCAGTGCTTTTCATACCAAGCACATTCGGCATATGATCATGAATAAGGAGGCTGTCGCTACCCCACTTCTCCCGAGGTGGGGAGACAGACAGGAGTGTAGGAATGAGTGTGATGCCCCCCTACCCGTCTCTGCCCCCTAATGAGGGTGGTGAGGACCTTGGTTTAGCTGCCTCAGGTGTGGGGTTTCACTGTCAGGACCCAGTGATGACAGGCAGTAAAAGGCAGCTCTGTGCAGGCGTGAAAACTGTGACTAATTGTAGTGCCAAAGGAATAACTTTCCTCTTGCCAGGGATGTTTAGAGACTGCCGGAGTCAGAAAGGGGGTTTCTCTCACACGTCCATGTTAAATAGGTGTCCCTCAGCCCCACAAGAAGGGGAATAATATTCTAGGAACCCAGTCCTGGAGCACCTCTGCTATGGAGATAGGATGGGAGAGCTGGGGTTGTTCAGCCTGGAGAAGAGAAGGATCCAGGGAGACCTCAGAGCCCCATCCAGTATGTAAGGGGCTCCAAGAGAGCTGGAGAGGGACTTTGGACGTGGGCATGGGGTGGTAGGATAAGTAGTAATGGCTTTAGAATAAAAGAAAGTATTAGATTAGATGTTAGGAAGAAATTGTTCCCTGTGAGGGTGGGGAGGCCCTGGCACAGGTTGCCCAGAGAAGCTGTGGCTGCCCCATCCCTGGAAGTGTTCAAGGACGAGTGGGATGACACTTGGAGCAACCTGGGATAGTGGAAGGTGTCCCTGCCCATGGCAGAGGGGCTGGAACAAGACGATCTTTGACATCCCTTCCAACCCAAAGCACCCCACGATTCTATTTCCCACAACAATCGGCCTTTTCCCGGAGGTGTCTGCCACTCCAGCACTGGCTGTGACGGGCTGCCACTGCTTCGTTAACACCAGCCAGCTCATTTTACACCCTTCCCTCTTTCTACTGCATTTCCTGCTTTTTGGTTGCCTTTCCAGGAAGGAGCTGGTGCGGAGCAGCAGCTGGAGCGTGGCTGGTTGGCAGCTCCCCACGGATACCTCGGGGAGCTGCTTCTGTGCCTTTGCACATTTGCAGCTTCTTGAGAGCCACGGATACGAGTGGACTATAAAAAAGATGAGCACTGAACCTTACAGAGATGGAGGCTGGTTTTCAAGCTGCTGTCTAGACATTTCTCAAGTGTATTTAAGAGCTTCAGGCTATGCGAAAAAGACCTCTTTTCCCTCCTTAAATCTACATAAGAAAGCATAGTCAATAATCTGTGTAAACAATATGCAGTCATTTTACTGTAATTTTCTAAATGTCTGGGGGCAAAGTTCCAACAGGATTTCAGTAATGAGAAACCAGAGAGTGTAACTTGTTCTCCAAAGCTGGATACTCAAAGCACAGTCTCTGACATGGCTCATACGGAGTCCTCATTATTTGATGTGATATTCACATTTTCCCGTCATAAAAAGTGCTGGTGTTCCTTCTTATCTGCAAGAAGCATCTTTCCTTGCAACTGCTTAAAAACCAGAGCACATTATTAAAATCATTCGAAAAGAAAGATTTTGAGAATGGAACTTTTTCTCCTGTGCTAGGGTTGAAACGGTCTCACAGGATGAAAAAAAAGTCTTTGATTTAGAAGAACTAATGGGTTTCTGACTTGAAAACACAACCTTTGAAATATAACCACAGGGGTTCACCTTTGCCATTCCTACATCAATTCTGAAGGTATTTTTGAGCAGAAAAAAAAGCTTCTTGCTCTACCTATGGAGTTGCTTGGAAAGACTTTGGTTCTTATCCTCTGGACACAACAGTGTAGACAGTTTTTTGGTTTCTTGCTATTCAGCTGAATGATGCTTTTTTCAGGCAAAGCATTATGAAGTTTCAGGATGGTTCACTGCCTTTGATGCTCTAATTACCTCTTTTCAGCTGTGTTTGTGCCTTATTAGTAATGAAAGCAAACCTTTCAAGTGCATGAGCACTGCAAATGAGCATGTTTAATAATTCATGCATTTTGGCTTAATTAGTACAAAAGACATTCTAAAACTATAGTTTTCTGATGCATTTTTTAAAATGGGGTTTGGACTGGATGATCTTCAGAGGTCCCTTCCAACCCCAAACTTTCTGTGATTCTGTGAATTTTAAGTAAGGTGAATTTGCTGTTTAAGAACCCTGAGTTTGTGCAGAAATAATAAACATCCAGTTAAACCTGAATGCTGCAGTTTAAGCCAGAGCTGCCTCAGTCTTTTGGGTTTTTTGTCCTGACTGGCCAACCCTCTAATGAATAATTTAGTATAGTACATGTAAGAAAATGTTAGTGCAAATAAATATTTGTAAACAAATGCTAAAAATCACTATGATATTTACCATAAGCAATGGTAAATTGCTACCAAAAAGGGAGTATTTTCCGAGTTAATGCAGCACTGGGTAAAAATAATTTACCCTTATTTCAGTACAGCTAAGCTGATATAAAACACTTTGCAAAAAAGCAATAGATATTTTTAGCCTTATTCTAGAGGTCAGCATCAGGTATGGGAAGGGTTGGGATGAGTTTGACAGGCTACATGGAGGGAAAAACATCACTGCTCAGGTTTTATTGGATTTTATTCAAGATAGCTGTCTTGTCTGCAGATTTAACCAAGCTGAGAAGCACTACCTTCTCCCAAAAGATTTACCTCATTCCTCTTTCAAATGCCAGAGAGCTTGCATGGTTTTTTTGCTTGTATCTACTCCAGAAAAAAAAAAAAAAAAAAAATCTAAGGATTTGTGCTATTTTCAATACATGGATCATCACAGACTGCAAAAAAGATGCTCTTACCAAGTTTTTACATGATAGCTCTATGCATTTTCTCATGAATCATAACCTCCACTAAAGCAAAAGCAATTTGTCTTCACAACTCTCCAACAGAGACACCACTGGTGACGAGGACAGCCTGATGGCTTTCAGATTTTGGTTGCCATGTGGAGGAAATTCCATGTGTAGGAAATTCCGTGCTATTTGAAAGATTATCTCGGAAATTTTTCTGAAGTAGGGCTGGTGACTGTGACAGGATATTTCATTTAACCAAGGCAAGAATAAGGCTGCTTGAACAGGGCATTCACACACCTTACTTCAATAGGCGAGGGGGTAAAAAAAAGCTCTCAGAGATCTCTCTGGCATGATCCCATGGGATCAGAAATCATTCCAGGGTTGAGTCCATACAGACCTGGTGGCACAAGGTGCTGATGCAATTATGTTGATTTGGGAGCTGAGTATGACCTTGTGCAGTGCTGGGGATGTAAAAGTGCTGCGAAGATGGAATGTCACCACGCTGGGCATCTCTTGGCTTGTCCTGGGTTTGGAATGGGAAGCACTGATGGGATATTGTGTTTTCCTTTGAAAGGAAGCACAGGAGGCAGAGCTGCTGACATAGTTCTTAGGTCAGGTTTATGCTGATTAAAAAATTTAGAGGGTTTTTCCAGCTCACTAGCACAGTAAATAAATCAGTGAAGCCTTTGCTGCTATTCCCAAGCTGTTTTTCAGGACAAAGACTGCCTGTAAGAAAAACTTGCATTAAAAATGAGGAAAGAGAGGAGGGTTTGCAAGGCCAAGGTGAGAGGTTTGCTGAAAAAAACCCCAGTGTACGTGATGCTCAGAGGTCTCTGTCACATCCTGAACTGACACACCATTAAAAGTTAGCAGGCAAAGCTTTCTTGGACAGCAGCAGCTTGGTCTGCAGCTAGGCTGATAGCAGCAGTAACATTTCTCACAATTGCTGCTGTCAGGGTTTGAAACCTGCTGGTGCTCCCTCTCTTGTCCATCTCGTGCCCGTGAGGCCGCAGGATGTTCCGCACTGCGCCGAAATCATTCCCTCTCCCGAAATTATCCCCTCTCCCAGAGTCAGGCCTGCAGGGCTCACCAGGAGGCCTGCAGTCAGGCCTGCAACGCCAGGGATAAACACACTTAATGAGCAATAAAGCCAATTATCTGGTTACCTTGATCCCACGTCCTGCTCAGCCGAGCAGGTGGGGTTAAAGAGGATCGGTCCTGCACCTCCTTGCTTGGCTGACACAGATCCCAGGATCTGCTCAGTGCGCTTTCCCAGTTTGTTGGATAATTGCTATTTTCTTGCAAATGTTGCAGCAAAATGCCACAAGCGAACGGTAAAAAATTCTGAAGGATGCTTTGAATACCAGGGCTTCGATCTCTAGAGCCAGGACTGATCAGTAATGGAAATGGAGGTGAAATTTCCACATGCAAATCACTGACTGGCCAAAGAATGGGAACTCCAGCTCACTCTCAGCTGACAGGAGCACACCAATATTAGCACATTCAGGAGCTCACAGGCTCCTTCTGAGACCACTTTTTCAAGACAAAACCCAGAGTTAATAATTCTCTAAGGTGATCCAGAATGAATGGTGAAAGGTCTGGGAACTTAAATTATGCTCTCAGGAGCAGCCAAGCAGCAGAAGGGGAAAGGAAGGAGGGAGGACACAGGGCTCATCTTTCTCATGAGTGAAAAAGCTGCTGTGAGAGCAGACACGTGTCCTTCCCTTCTCCAGAGTACCTTCAGCCTCCGCTCAGCTGCCCAGTAAAAATGCTTGAAGTGCTCAGCATTTGGGGGATACTTTTAAACTGACTGAATGCAGAATGATGGACAAGGCCTGGGTGCATTTCAGCTGCCAACCTGCCCTCCATGGCTCTGTGACCCACATCATCACACCCTCTGGGCTCCTCACCGTGTTTCAGCAGACAGCCTAACACCCCATCTTTAGAAAAATAGCCATGTTTCCCATTTTCAGATGGAGAAATCAGAATTCTCTATCACCTCTGCAGGGCTGTACTTTTTAACTGGCCTCTTTCTCCGTGAAAACTTCCCCCTCATAGAGGATTTGAAGATTTATAACACCTAGTTAAATGTTGCATGTTGCAGCCTGCTAAAACTGGCATTTTCATAAAAAGATTCAAAATACCAGCTGTGTTTCACAGAACAAAATAAAAACAACAGTTGCTGTTTACTGCAGTCATTGGAGTTATCTCTCAAGGAACACCAGGGTATCCGTAAATCTGTAGTTCAGGAGCCAAATTTGCTACTGCTATAAATCAGTGGCTGTATTGATTTCAGCAAAACTATAAATTGATTTCTACTTACTGGAGATTAGGTTTAAGTGACTGAAAACGAGGATTCCAACTAACGTGGCTTTTTTTTAAAGGTGTTTCATTTTGTTATTTAGATTTAAGCCTTCTGATTCCAAGAAAAAGTCTTTGATCAAGATGTCTAAAAGCAAAAGCATGAGTGCTGTAGCTTAACTGAGATCATACATCTGAACTTCATTGACATAACAGACTGTGCAGCTGTCTGAGAGAATGGCAGGAGACTTGATTATCACATTTTTGCCTGTTTCTGGAAGGTCTAATGAAACAGGAACTGAAGAACGTTTTTGGTTTGTATTTCTTTAAGCAGATCTTTGGTCTTTAATACAGTGCTGCACTTTCAAAAGACCTGGCAGACACTTTGTCCCTTTCAGAACTAACTTTAAGGAGAATGGACATATTTTTAAGAACCTCTCTGCCACTGAGCTGAGTAAGGAAGGAAAAATTGATTGACTCCAGGGGTCAGATAGATTTAGACTGTATGGATATGCCGTGCGGGGGCTCAGCCTCACAGGGCTGGTGCACCGGCAGAACTGATGCCTTCCTGTTTCAATTTAATGTGGTGCCTAAGTTATAAAAACATGTGAAAGGGGCCTCCCTGTGTAAATCAATACTCACTCCAGGACTAAAGTCAGCAAATTTGTCAATAAGTAATGAAATGGTGATAGAAAAGGTGAGTCTGGGAGCGCTCCTCTCCCGTCTGCGCCTTGTCACGCAAGTGCCTTCATGCATTTTTAAGGATGTTCTGAGACAGCACTCTCCTGCCCAGTGGCTGGGAAAACTTGGAAAACTGTGCTGAAGACCTCGCTGAGGTGCTCCTGGTTAGCAATGCTGGCATTTTAAAACTCATTTTCTGGTCCTGGATGCAGCCAACAGAAACTGCTCAATTATACATCGCTTCAGCTGGGGGTTAAATCGATCGTGACTCCATGGAGACGGGTTTATTCCTGGGCTGTGTCAGGAGCCTGGATTCAGCACAGGAGCTGGAGAGGTGAGGAGTCTGAAGCACATTCAGGGTTCACTGAAATCAGAGGGAGCCTCTCCGTTGACCTTTCCACCATTCCCATGAATTCACGGACAAACCTGACCATGCCACGGCAACAGGAAAGCAAAACACTCTGCTAATAGAGCCAGGAAGGCCAGGCTACAGCAAGGAAACCAACGTCAGCAGTGCTCTGCTGATTTAGGGGATGAAGTCACTAATTAGGGGTTTAGTGTCACTGGGGCTCCACACGTCCATCCGTTCGAATCACCTGAGTGACGCTGACCAGGGGCATCGCTGCGATTTTGTTAATTAACGCCCTGGGACCAGGGGTTCTCGCAGCTCTCACATTTAAATCAAGGCTGCTGACACAAGAAGGTGAACAGCACTGAAGTACATCTGCAGGTACCCAGAGCTGTGCTTGAAAGGCCAGCACATAAAGCTCTTTCATGGATGGCAAAGACTATCACTGCAGCCAGATTGAGACTGTGCTGCTCCAACAAAAGTTTGTTTCTCTGGTGATGTGATTTCCTACTTTAATTTCAAAGGAGAGCACAAGCATGACCTTTCTTGCAGGTAGGATTTGGTTTACATTTTCAGGTGTCACAGTGTCAGTTCTCCTGTAGATCTCAGATTACACCCACGTCCTCTTGGCACAGGGGAAATAACGGAGCCTGAAGTCAGTTAAATCAGGAAGGGCTGTAAATGCCTGCAAGGACCTTAAAACAAGGCCTGATCAGTTCTTGTCTGTGTGGAAACCACTGCTGCTGGTTACCTCAGGCTGGCTGAAAGCAAAAATCACACAGGCTGTGTCTCAACACTATGAAGGTGAAATAATTTGACATTTTCAAAATTAAAATGGCTCGAGCAGAGGAAATCTGGTTTTTGTAGAAGTGGGGTTCAAGTTAGGGACTCTTAACAGAATTGCTCTAAATAGCTGTTGTGTTAATTGAAGTAGATGCAGAATCTTTGGTTTGATTTGGAACTCTTGCTGGTAGTTTTAGGAATTTAATATTGAAGTTATGACTGTAAGAGCTTTAAAGTAGCTGAAAATTTACTGATAAATGTAATCCTTGCTTTAGGCAGAAAACTCTTCAGTAACTGCAGTTCAATCAAACATCTCCAAAGCTACAGAAAACATTGGTAGTCTACTTTAATAGCTGCAGCTTAAATATAGATATAGATATATAAGGACCACAAAGAAAATAATCAGCTTTAGAAAACCAAAATTAAATAAAAATGTAAAAACCCCTCACTTTTAATAAGAAAGGTAGGAAATGGGCATTTTTGAGGGGGGGTTTTCCCCTTAACATGAAATTTTTATTCTAGAAGGAAGTAAAATAACCCCCCAAAACAACAGTACCCTGAACCAGCACAGTCTGAGATACTGTATTTTCCCAAAGTCAGTGTTAATTTTTGAACCAAAGTAAAAAATAAATTAGGAAGCAACAGGAAAAGGCAATTGTGCTGCTACACACTCCTGACAGAGTCTTTGAGGAATTGGTACCGGTTGTTTCTCTTCTCTAATTAAAAAAATCTGCCTAACACCAGTATCACTGATTCATAGATGACAATTGTAAACACAATTTAAATTACTTTAATCACAGACTGACAGAAGGATTTGAGTTGGATGTTAAAGATTTTCTAGTTTCAACCCCCTGCCATGGACAGGGACACCTTTCACTGGACCAGGCTGCTCAGAGCCCCATCCAACATCCTTGAACACTTCCGGGGATGAGGCATCCACTGTTTCCCTAGAAAACCTGTTCCAGTGCCATCAATGACTTTAATTTAGCTTACGGACATCTTCTATGCTACCTAAAATGGAACTTCCACGTTACAATTGCACAGAAACCTTGTAACTGAACAGCTGCCCTATTTAAACTCAAGATTCACACTGATACGTTCACACTGAGTTTTCCCTTCTGATCTCAGGATATTTTAGCTTCTGATCTGAACCTCTTTAAGTTCATTTTTATTGCACTGGCAAGGTTAAAAACCTTGCAGTGTGAACCTTCCTGTCTGTAAATCCACCAGAATAAAATTGAAAGCCAATGACATCAAGGATGCAGGCAAGTCAAATTAAATGCAGAATTAAATGGTTTTCATCCCTGCAGAACATCCAGCTTTTCTCAGCTGAAGGAGAAAGAGCTCCTGATACTCCACAGAAATAAAACCTGAGACAAGATAAAGGCAATTTCCTCTCATCACTGATGTGCCATTCCTGGAATAAGCAGCACATGGCACACACAGTCTGTCTCTTTGTGACATTCTCCTGGCTTTCCAACAGTGCAGGAGAAAATAAAAAAAGGTGTTCCAGGCCCAGAAAGATTTAATATGGAAACATTAGAAATGCTCACCTCGGGGATTAACTTCAGAATATGTCACATAAGTGTAAGTAAGTATGTATACCAGTTCACAGTCACGTTAAGAGTATTTACTACAGTTAAAAATGTAGGCAGGAAGGTTTTCTCCCCACTTACAACTGTTCTGCCTGCCCTTCTGTTTTCCCACCTGCTTATTTTGATTTGTCTCCTTATGTACTTCTCTCAAAACTGGATCTTGGCCTCCCAATGTGGAGTCAGGATGATGAATTCTTTGTTCTGTGCACACATTAAGGACAGTGTGTGTATAACATACATATTTTTAAAAATATAAATTCTATTGTATTTGAAAGCAGACAGTGCAAGTATAAAACTAAAAATGAAAACAATCCCTATCTTAGCTTTTGTGTACTTTGCTGAACAAAGAAAAATTGCATAGATTACTCTGTATCATCAAAAAATTTTGGATCTGGAAACTGTGGAGCTGCCCAGCCCCATTCCAGTGAGTGCAGGACAATATAAGAGGCATGGGAAAAGGAGGCTAAAGGTGAGCTGCCAAGAGTCCCAGCCCCTGCTGAATCCTGAATTTGTGTCAGATCCCGTTACGGCCACGGCCTGCAGGGCTCTGTCAGCAGCTTTCCAACAGAACACAAATCTCTAAATATCCTCCAACCGCCGTGCCAGAGGGAAGGAGCTCCTCCACCCTTGAACCCAGTGGTCAGTGGAAAAGAGTTCACATCGCGGGTTACGGGGCTGGGCATTGGAAAAATACTGTGCTTTCTATTGCTGCCTGGTTCTTATTTTTCTCATTATGCTAAGCAGCTTATTTTTAGCTGTAGTGACTGAATTCTGGAAAAGAAGATTTGTTTCTTGACTTGGGTGTTTCAAACAATATTTATGCACTGCAGGTGATATCCAGACTGCATTTAAGGGACCCTTGTAAATCATTATTAAATAAAGCACTTGCATTCTGTAGCTCAAGGCCTGTCTACACGTTAAGACTTTGGTGTTCAATCATCAGGATTAGTCAAAGCAGGGAGAAACTTTTAAATTGGGTCAAGAATGCTAATTAAGGCTTCTGAAATACTGAAAGAACCTGATCATTCAGCAAAGCTGGAGAGGTTAAATCAGTGTTTTTTTCTAATGAATTAGCCGTAGGCTTAGAGCTAGGCTTGGGCTGCTTGACTCAGGTGTCCAGCTGGAAAAACCCAAAAAGTCTCCAAATTTGGATACTGAGAGCTTGGCCTGGTCTGGCTTTGGGCTGCTGTTAAAAGGCAATGTCTGCTGGCCAAATCTCCCCTGGGACACAGGGGCCAAGGAGAAGGGCTGGAAGATGGAGACGATGGAGGTCTGCCCTTGCCCACCCACCAACAGCACAAGGACAGCAGGAGGAAAAGTGCTTCCAGTGGAGCAGGGGCTTGGAGAAGGGGTGCTCAGGTGCAAGGATCCAGGAAAGCACCTGGGTTCCCTATGGAGGACTGGGGTGTCCTTGACGTCTTCATGGCTGTGAAATCAGTCCCAGGAAAATCCTTTTTTCAGAATCTTCCTCTCTATAGCTGCCTTTTCTCCCCACTCACAGGCAGGCTTCTTTCCAAACTGGTTCCTTTCACCAGCTGAAAGTTTGGAAATCCAAATCCCCTCATCTGATAAACCCACTGAGTGATATCTCTTCTTTGGAACTGTATTTGAGGTGCTTTATTCCTTCCGGGGTTTTATATTCTTGTGATCCCCCCCTACTCAAAACTGACCTTGCCCTTGTTTTGTGACATCAGGTAGATGAGTTTCTGCCTGGTCCAAGTCAAACTAACCCTTAAGGATAATGTCATGTATTTGAAGAGGTTCTCTTTACTGCTGATTGGCATAAGAGAAAAATATAATTGGGGGTCTGAGTTTTGCAGTACCCATGTGGAAGGAGGCTTCTGCAAATTGCAAGAGACGAAAATTTTCCAGATTTTTCCCATTCAAGCCCTCGTCAGATGTTATTTCTTCCAAGCATGAACTCCTTTGCCAGGGGATGCAAGAAAATGGTCTGTCCACAAAAAAACCCCAGACATAAATAGCACTTGGGAAGCAAAGAATATCAAAATATTTCCCAGTTAATAGCTGTTCTTTTCTCCAGCACAATAATTTAGGAGTAAAGAGAAGAAAAAAACCCAACAGGCTTCTTGGCTGAGGCTATTACTGAGATTTAAAATTATAATAACGGGAATCTATTTTTAATAAACTGCTACTGCACTGTTTATTGCAGTTAAGAATAATTGTTATGATAACTCAATTTGTGATTATTATTTTTAAAACAGAAAAAAGAAACGTTATTATAAAACTCTTTGAACCTCTACAATTAGCTCCCATTTTTCTGCATTACAGACTCTTTGATGGCACAGTGGGTGGTAGGAAGAGAGTGCATTTCTCTCCCATTCCTGTCCCTCTTTGGAGGGCGAAGGACTGACTCATTTGTCAACCTCACAGGTAAACTTGGGGTTATAATTGCTGAAATTTATGAATATTTATATGAAAAATTGCCTCAGTTTTGCTCTGTTGAAATAATTGCTCTGTATGCCTGTTCCTTGAGGACCTGATCTTACCAATGAGACTTATGGTTATTAACAGCTGTGGGGAAGAGAACAATAATCCCAATCCCAAACTTCTGGCTTTGATGCTGAGAAAGATGCAACAAAAGCAACATATTGCGATCATTTTTATACCAAAAAAAATGCTAACACTGCACAGAGGTTAAGAAGACCCACTTTTCTAAAGGATGTGATTTATCCCACAGCTTTAAAATACTGCTGTGCTGTCTTTACGGCTTCAATTTTCTCTTTTAAGGTGCCTCCTGGGACATGTGACTGTTCTGATGCTTTCCTGAAAAATGTCACCATCTACGGTGAGTCACCTTCAAGGCCTGGGCAGGCTATGTCTGACAACTCTGTACAGACCACAGAAACCCATGTGCAGGTCTGCATCCACCCTTTCACTTTTTGGAAGCTGTGCAGAGGCTCTCATCAAGCAGCAATTTCAGTTTTCTTGGTGGTTTATAATGTGTTACTATAAAAGGAAAAATAATGTTATTGTTAATGATGAAGCATGAACTACAAATAATTACAGAAACAGAATGGTTTGGGTTGCAAGGGGACTTAAAGATCTCATTCCACCCCCTGCCATGGGCAGGGACACCTTCCACTATCCCAGGCTGCGCCAAGCCCCGTCCAGTCTGGCCTTGGACACTTCCAGGGATCCAGGGGCAGCCGCAGCTTCTCTGGGAAACCTGTTCTAATCTCATCTTTTTCCAAAAATCTGCCTGCGGAGTAGTAAAGATCAGAACACAAGGGTGTATGACACATGCTTTCAAAGCACTGAATGTAGGAATGAATTTTTTAGAAAAAGTCTTACTTCTGTGTTCTGTTTTCTGGAGCGATGACTTTTGAAAACTTGAAGAAACTCCTGATTTTTTTTTTAATTGAAGACTTTAATACCACCTTCTCTAAGTACTTGAAAGTTTTAGCCTGGTGTGAGGTCAGTGATGCAGGAAACATCTACAGCTGCTTGTACCATCAACTGAAGGATCCTTAAGCCCAGAAGAGTTGGTTGACATTCAAGGATCACCTTCTCAGAGCTCAGAGGGCACAAACTCAGCCAAAAATTCCAGGAGGCCTGCATGGATGAACAAGGAGCTCCTGGCAAGACTCAGACACAAAGAGGAAGCACCCAACAGGGTGGAAGCAGGTGTGAGTAATCCAGAGGGAATACAGGGACAATGTCCAAGCATTCAGAAATGTGGTTAGGAAGTCCCAGCTGAAGTTGAATCTGTCCAGGGATGTCAAAGACAACAGGAACATCTTCAACAGGACAGGGAACAACAGGAAGGCCAGGGAAAACATGGCCCCACTGCTGCACGGAGCAGGGAACCTGATGACACAGGACATGGAAAAGGCTGAACACTGAATGCCTGATTTGCCTCAGTCTTGGCTATCTGGACCAGCCTTCAGGAATCCCAGGTCCAAGAGATCAGTGGAGTACTCTGGAGCAAGGAAGACTTGCCCTTGGTGGACAAGGATCAGGTCAGGGAATCCTTAAGCAAACTGGATACGTGTAAACCCGTGGGCTTTGATGGAATGTGCCTGCAAGTGCTGAGGGAAGGGTCAGATGCCATTGTGAGGCCACTCTCAACAGTCTCTGATTGATTATGGTGGTTGGCAGAAAGGCCTGGAGACTGGAAGAAAGCAAATGTCACTCCTGTCTTCAAGAAGGACAAGAAAGAGGGTGCAGGAACCAAGAAGCCTCTCAGCCTTATCCCCATCCCTGGGAATTCACCAGGAAAATCCATGGTTACCCTTTGTGAGTTAAGTTGCAGCTTTGCCCTTGGGTGGATTAGTTTCCAAATGTCCCGTTTATCAAAATAACTTTTTCCAAAAGTCTTTCTAAGACTGTCTTATAATTGTTGGGGATTATTTTGAAAAACAAATACCATTTATTTTAAACTCTTGAAACTTTACTGCAACCGTAAGTTGCAACAGGCAGCAGTTTGAAAAGGGAGGTCAGAAATTAGGAAGGAGGAGGCAGAAATTATTGAAAGTGACATTTTCCAAGAAAGACTGAGTTGGCTGAGAAGGAAAGCAAAGCACCATGAAAACAGGTAAAAATTATCTTGAAAGAAAAGATTTACTTCAAGGAAGAATAAGGGTGTGCTGAAGCAGCACAGTGTTTTATCTCAAATGTTCTCGTCTACTGAATCTAAATACTTTAAGTTTTTCTATTTCTTCTCCATGCTCTCAAATGGAGAATGACTTTGATTAATTGCATTTGAATTACTAATTACCTCTGGCAAATTTCTGAAGCAGTGGGTAAAAGAAGAAAGATGCCCAGTAAGTGTTTCCTCACTGACTTGAACACTAAAATAATGGTCTGTCTGCCACTACTGACAAATCTTTCTATCCATATGTATCCTTTAAATCCCTTCATTAAGTGACCTTTAATAATGTATTATTCAATATCTATGGGCCAGCATTCAAATTGCCCCACTGGAACACTCAATTATTTTTTCAAGGTAATGAAGATAATTATTAATTTTATAATACATTTAATTTCCTTACTGTAAAGGAAAGCTAAAGCTTATCAAGAAAAGTGGGTGAAAAAATAAAGCCATTAAAACTCACAGAGCTAAACATGATACAAGTCTGTAAATCACTAGAGGGGCTCTAAGGTTGTTCCAATCGTGGAAGATTTTAACTCAAGCCTAGGGAACAAATTTTGGTTCTATCTGCCCTCAAGAAAATCATCTTTACATGGAATATACTAGAATATTTCCAAATACTAAATATGCATAAATATTTGGAACATGAAAGGAAGAGAGCAAGATATTTGTAAAAGACATGATAAAAAAATATCTGTTGACTGACTGGAAGGAAAGAGTTCAGTTTTGACTGAGCTGTGAATGCAGATGCTTCCCTTTAGCAAAATAGGGACAAATATTTATCTTACTTCTTTGGAGTTAGAAATGAAAAGTATTTCTATCTTTATCTATTCCTACAGCTCCTGAGTTTGTGGTTCTACTCCATGGCTACACAGAAATCAGCAATTTCTCTCACTATTTTATTTCCTACCTATTTCCCCTCTTATCTATCTGTGTGACACACTAATTTCCTGCCTTGAGTATTAGAACTGCCTACCTTCTGCTTGGTCTTTTTCTTCCCACATTTCTCTTTTCGCTTCCTCTAGCAAAACGCCTCATGCTTTCTTTTCAGTGTCAGATCCTGCTTTTGAATGACCCTCCCTGACAACACTGTCTGCCTTCCATTCCTCTGTCCTCACAGCAACTGCTCGTTATGGTGAATAGTAAGAAAAAGACCCTACATAACTTATTCATTATTCTTTTTCACACAGATGAGCACTCCTGATTACTTTCTGTTTATCTGAGTAGCAGCACTCTCACTGGCAAATGTATATACTAAAACAAAATAAAAGGAAATCAAATAAAATGAAATCAAATAAATCATGTTTTCAGGGAGCACACAAATAAAATTATGCCTTTTTCCCATTTGAATCCTCCTCCGCAGTGTCACATCATGTATCCTGTAACAAAGACTGACAGATCTTCGGAGGAGATTTTATAACATGTTTGATTCCAGAGTAGCACAAATCATCTGCCTGTGCTGTTGGGCACTAAGGTATCACTAGAAACAGCATCTCTGTGAACTGCAGATTTGATTGAGCCCAAGAGTTGGATGTCGCTTGGGTACCTTCAGTCAGCAAGAAATTGGAGTGGATTTAAATTTGTCTGAAGGTAGAAGGCTCCATATTCCTTGAGCTATTGCACTGTCATAATTTTCTGCATTTTTTTATTCCCCCATCCCCTTTAGACATTCTGAGTTTGGTGTTAGGTGATGTCAAAGTGAGTGTAACAGCTCTAGGACATCACCAAAGGGTTGTTACATGTCTGACAAGCTACAAGGCAGAAGGGATAAGCACATCTCCTGCAATCTGTCCTTATGAACTGTTAATGAGAGCGAACTTCTGCTCTCAAGCACGAAGCACTGCAGTCAGACACGTCTTATTAGAGGGTGGTTTGAGCTGGAGATAGGCAGATGCACCCGCATATGGTCTTATTTATCCCAGAAGGGTCGATTGCCTGATGGCTGCACGGGTGAGGAGTGGATTTGATGGCTCCGGCAGCCTCTTTCTCCTCCTAAATTTCCATGTTTTCTGCACGCCGGAGAATATGCTCAAATGCTCTGTCAGCTGGGAGAAAACCCAGTTATCTCTGCAAGCAGTTACAGGATATATTGTGCACTTCCTTTCCTCCTTGTGAACTGCCCTCTGCTGCTGCCCAGCCCCGGGCGTGGGGCGAATCCTCACCCCAGGGGACCGAACCTTTACCTCGGACGCCTCACCTGGCCGATGCGCCTTGGGAACAGCCATGTTCATCACCCGCCCTCCGTCCTGAGGCTTGGGGGGGGACGCGGTGAACCTGCAGATCCCCGACTCCGACGGCGTGCTGGAGGTGAGGCTGTCCGTGTAGTCGTTGGTCCCTGCCGTGAGCTGCTCCGAGGACGTGTCCGATATGAAGCATTCCGTGATGGTGAACTTGGCGTGCCGCAGCTGCTCTTCCATCTTGGCGTGCTCGTAGGCCCTCGCCAGCTCTTCGTACGTGGAGGAGGCACTTTCTGTGGAGACCATGCTGCTCCTGGCTCGATCTAGGCACCAGGAAGGCGAGAGAGAAAACGTCTGCACAAGCCTTTCTGGGGGGGAAAGGCGTGTGCACGATAATGTTTCAGAGTAAAGCGGAGAGCCCTTGGAATTATCAAGGTGATTTTAGTGAATCTGCCTCACTGTAAATGCCTGCACTGGTGTTGGTTTAGTCAGTCACTTGGCAATTACAGGTAATCTAAAGTGAAGCCTTATTCTGAGAGCACCATTATGTGCGTTAGCATTAAATTCGTGGGTTTTAACGGAATAACCTTTAGTATGTGAAAAACGTTACTTCTTTTTTTTTTTTTTTACATTTCTCTAAATGCCTTCAAAATATTTCAACCCCACAAACAAGATTTAGCAAAATAACGAACATCTTTACATTACCTTTTCAATGCATCTCAGAAATACTTCACTGAGGTGATGTATAGGTGAGAAAGGACAGTCGTTTTGTCCTGTTTCCATCAAATATATTTTTTTTTTTCAGAAAGTCTTGAGACCAAAGGTCAGCTATAGAGGCAGTAGCTCTCAGATATCATCTCTCTAGACACCAGGTAAAACACTAACTCATTTCATTCAGAACAATGGTCTTAAGAAAGCAATATTTGGCAGCTCCAGCCTGCAGTCATCCAGCTGCCTTGTTTCAGTGCTGCTGAAGCTAATGGGGGAATTCATATTTGACACACAGGTTATTATGACCTACAAGCTGTTCTTTTCTGCTGATGAGTTTCTGAGAATACCACTATTTCTTAAACAACTCTATTATTGAGGATGTAAATGGCTCCTGATGCATTAAAAAGCACTCTGGAAATGCAGGGCTCATTTCCGCAGGGATAGAAGGACTGGGCTGTTGCACCCACAGTGCTTCTACTCCAGTGGGCTGGAAGAGCAGAGGACTTTTAAAAGTTCCTTGGGCAGAAGTCGTGTTTCATCCCAAGATCAGTGCAGTTTCGGACGTTGTTGGTGATGTTCAATAAGCAGGCACAATGTAAGAGCTAATTCATAAAAATGGGCCTCCTGTAGCAGCCAGAGGCAAGCGTGTCGTTATTGCAAATCTTTATCTTTTTTATTGCGTGCCTGCACCCCTGCATCAGTTTTCATTGTGCACAAAGAACAATGCTCCTGCCACTTGTAAACAGGGCCATACATTATTTAAAATGACAAGTACTTCTGCAAAATGTTGTAACTTGCTTAAGATTTTGAGCTGACCAGAACTTAACAGGGCTTTTTTTGCTTTTTTTTTTTTCTTTTTTTCTTTTTTTCTTTCCACCCACAGGAAACATCATTCTGTTTTTCACATTTGATTTGTAAATCAGATCTCAGTAATGTCTTTCCAAATTTCTGGTCAACTGGAAACTCCCAGAAGGCAGCAGTTGACCAGTGCCACAGAGCAGTGTCTGTGAATACCACGGTCATGCAAAGGTCACAGTTTGGTCCATGAAGCCCAGGACTTGCAACTTCCCCCATCCCATGCCAGAGGGAGACTATTCCAGGACCAATCTGCTTGAACATCCACTTTAGATTTGATGAACGTTTATCCAAGCCCAGGGTGAACTTTATGCAACTTCATGAATATAGATTGATCAGGAAATTTCTAATGGCCCCTAATTAGAACATTTGAACTTAGTCACAGCTATGAACTGCTGCCATACATTTCTCCTAAGCTCAAAAGCTGCTGCTTTGCAAGCCTGGAATTGTTTTGATAAGAAGTGGTAAATTCTGCCAAATATCAACTGCCTCAACCAGCTCCAGAAATCTGAACTCCAGATTGGAGAAGTGGTGAAATGTGCACATTAGCTTATTTGATTCTTGAACACATAATTTGGCTACATATGTTTATTTGAAAGCTTTAAACTTCTGAAGTACTTAAATTAAATGGACTCTATTCTTTTCCCAGAAACCAAATGCTGGAATAGAGCTGCATTTTGGCACAAGAAAACCTTTCTTGAGCATGATCTAAAGCTTGTTATCCTTTACAGAAATCACCATGTGTTCAAAGGTAGACACAGAGTAGGAAAGTAGGCATGTTAAAATATAGATTACAAAGCCTGTTTACAAAATTGTATGTAGTTTGTCTATTAAACCACACAGTAAATTTAATTTCTGACCTTTGCCACACACATTGGAAAATATCCTTGGGTGACACCATGTTGGGACACATCCAAAGGCACCTGAAATCTGGGATGTCTACAGAAGGTATTTCTGAGAGGAGATGTGCTATTTATATTTGTAGCTGTATATTTATTAGAGTTAATCCTTGAAGCTTCATGATAATTCTACCTGAAGAAATCAGAATGAAGCTTGTCAGTTGGCTGGAGGTATCCATTGACTGCCTTTACCCCATGGGGACAACACAGGGGTCTGCAAGTTTCAGAGGATGAATTATGAGACGAGAACCCCAGGCTGTAAATTAGGGAATGTGAGTGAAGTCAGGTGCTTGTTCTTACATAGAGAACAAAACCAGTCATGCTGGTTTTGGTGGTGAAAGGCCAGTCACATCTACTGCTTTGTAGCTCTAACACACATGGGGGGCACCTTTCACCTAAAATCGGGATAGACTGTAAGCAATTCCTTCTGAGGAAGGCAGAGTAAGCCTGGATTCACTTTGGTCAGACTTAACTTTGAGAAATATTTTACCTTTCTTCTTATTTAGCCTTTAATAGAGTTGCTTCACGACTATTCTGCTTAATCATTTACTCATTTGTTTGTCTTTTGTCACTTGTTCAGTGTAGGACAGAGGAGAAACCATTTTATTTTTCCAGTTACAGTTGCATTTATAATGTGAAGGCATCAAGAAGAGGTGAAGACTGCAGGCAGAATATGTATTCAGTGTCTCCCCACTTGCCATCTAGAGGAAAAAGCCCTATGCTGTTTTTCAGGAAAATCCTAGCTAGCTGCTGCAAAATTCAGTGCTATGAATGGATTTTGATTTGGACTCTAATTCCATAGTTTTTCCTCTCTTTTTTCCCCACTTAGAACAGACATATTACATGTACGGGAAAATGAAAATGCTAATCTTAATGTTGTTCAAATCCTGAAACCATTCCATGTATGACTCAGGGATATTCTTGGTCACCAATACTGCCCCCTCCTAGTCAGATTCTCCAACTTTTTCCCTTAAACTCAGGCAGCCACAGGACAAATTACCACTGTGTCTTTCAGAGGACTCCAATGTGCGTGTGCGGAATGAGAAACCGGGGGCACAGTATTTGTTATCATTATCACTACAAGCAGTTGTGACACCCCTCATAAATAACCTGCAGAGAAACATGGAAAGCAAGAGGAGCAAGGAAGGAATAATGGCACCTAGGCCCCAAACAAAGTCCATCCAGGAGCAAGAAGGCTCCTGCAGCAGCTGCTGCCCCGTTTTCCCTGCGGGGAGCCCTGTCCATACCTGTGTCCTGCGAGGGGCTGACGCTGTAGCTGTCGCTTTCCTTGTCCACTGATCCTGCTGGCCTGGGGGTGGGAAGCCTCCAGTCCGTGGTGAGGGTGTGAGCTGATATGGTGGGGTGGGGTCTGTTCAGGGTCCACTGACTGGCGTAGCGGTTGCGCGCGGTGGGTCCGGTTTTGGCACTCCTCCTCGTGGTGGGATCTGGGGTGGGGAACAGGGGGGGATTGGGAAGGAAACAAGCCCTGTCAGAATCACAAAATCACTGAATATCCTGAGTTGGAGGGGACGCATAAGGATCATCCAAGTCCAACTTCTGGCCCTGCACAGACCCCCCAACAACCCCAGCCTGTGCATCCCTGGGAGCGTTGTCCAAAGGCTCCTGGAGCTCTGGCAGCCTTGGGGCCGTGCCCATTCCCTGGGGAGCCCGCTCAGTGCCCAGCGCCTCTGGGGGAAGAACCTTTCCCTAATATCCAACCTAACCCTCCCCTGACACAATTTAATGCTGTTCCCTTGGCTCCTGTCACTGGTCACCACAGAGAACAGTGCCTGGCCCTTTGTTTCCCCCTTCCAGAAGGGGATGACCATTGAAATCATCTTGGTTAAAGAAAAATAAACCCAAAACGCTTTTTTGGGGGAAAAAAATGAACAGTGAAAGTGCTGATCATTACCAAACTGTTAATACTTTTTTTGAACTACTCTTTCTAATGAAACTCTGCATTTTATTAAGAGTGGAACTGAAGAGCTAAGAGCCCCATCAATCTTCCCCTGACAAATTCATCATCCCTTTACTCCAACACAAGCAGTTCTCCAGCACCAAACCCACTCTGAGACCTTAAAAAGCACAAGGCAAGTAGATTTGGTCGGGGATTTCACACCACATCTCAAGTGAAGTGTAAGAGAAATTATCAGCATAGATGTGCCCTCAGAAACACCCCACACCAGGTACCTGGTCTCAGTTTTCAAAAGCTGTGGTCATTAATGTGGTGATATAATTTCCAATTCTGGACATGCTGTGACCATATTACAGTATTGATTGGTACAGTATTGATTGGTACAGATTCTCTATTTTGACTAGTAGCCAAGACATAAAACATAAGCTGTAATAGTGCCATCAGAGTTTCAGTAGGAACATGTTCATAAAGATTTGACTGCTTTAAAACAATTAGTAAATTAACTTTAAAAATCATCTGCTTCTGGTTTAAGGTCAGCAATGTTCTACTTTTTTATTAACCTAGATATAATATAGTGACCAAGAGAGTAAAAGCAAGCTATGTGCCAAAATTGACCTCCTTGAACTAATTAATAAATAGTTCTGCTCTAAAAATGAGTCTAACAAAGGAAGTGCAAGAGAAAAAAATCATTATGTAGCAAACAGAGGGTGACTACATCAGCACTGGAGGATTTCTCTTCGAAGCTTCTGAAAGGATATCACTAACAATAGAAAGAAAGGGTATTAGAAATGAAAAATTCAAATCTACTCAAATGTTCTTTGACATTCAAATGGTGAAGTTGTCAGTCTTTGAGGTAAGAGACTTTAGCAAAAGAAATTGAAAGAAAAAAGCAATACCCAGATAATGACTCTGAGCACTGTTTCTGCCTAAGCATTCCCAGTGAGAATTTGTATTCTGCTGCTCCAAAGAAACAAGGTATTTATTTACAAATAATGGTCTGATCCTTCTCCTTTTTCCCCCTACAGCAGTGGGAAAATTAGAAGCTGGTGCCATTGATAATTGATCCTCCTGGTAGAGAAGCAGAGAGCTGCCTCACGTGGACAACATCTAAATCTGTGCTCAGCGTGACATTTCCCAGCCTGTTGGTACAAACCACCACTTGGGAATTTGGGATGTGGCTGTGGCATGGCCAGGAGTGAGCCTTGTGCCTGCTTCAAGGGAAAACGTGGGGAACAGAAGGAGAGTGCTGGTGGGAACCACCCTTGGCACAGTGCTGGGCTGCTTGGAGAAGAGAAGGGTTGGGGGAATGCCATCAATGTGTAGAAATACCTGAAGGGCAAAGAGGGCAAAAGAGCCAGGATTTTGTCAGTGGTGCCCAGTGAGACGACAGAGACAATGGCCACAAGGTGAAACTTGGGAGCTTCCCCCTGAACATCGGGAGACACTTTACTGTGGGGGTGACTGAGAGCTGGCACAGGTGGTGCAGTCTCCATCCTCGGGGACCTTCAGAAGTCATCTGGGCACGGCCCTGGGCAACCAGCCCTCTCTGACCTTGTTTTAAGCAGAGGGGCTGGACTAACCAGTGCCAAGATGCCCCTTTGGACCTCAGCTGTTCCCTGATCCCATGACTCGGTAGGATTTTGCCAGCAGTGGGAAGGAGTCAGGAGAGCCTCTGCCAGCACACAGGATCTCAGTGCAAGGGGCTGTGCAGCACAAACACAGCAATGCCAGAGCTGGTGCTGGCGTGGAAACACGTCTGGTGCCCTGGTTATGCCAGCTCTGCTGGCAAACACAACTGAGAGAGCTGAGGTCAGCAAGGCGAGGGTTCACGGAGTATCTCTTTCATAAATAAATAAATAGGAAGAAGAGAACAACTTAAAAAATGCTTTAAGGGAGTATTTGCCACTCAGTGAGCGTGAGTGTGCTCAGACAGGAGGGTCCATACATAACTTCTGAGCCACCCACTGTTCTCTTCGCAATAAAAGTGGTGGGTCTAGACAAAATCTCACAGCCCAGCCTGTAGCAAAACTGGATTAGTGTTTTCAACCCAGAGAACATTACCTGGAAGTTTTGACCCAGCCCTGCGCACTGCTGCAGTCAGATCTGTACTCCATAATAAGAGTGATGGTGGATTTTTATTTCTGAAGCAGAGCTGGGCTCAGATCACACTCTTACATGTGAGTTAAATCCACGTTTAATTTGAAGGAATTCTCTCCCTGGCTGCAGAGGAATGAAGCACAGAACTGCACACAAAGAAGGCTTTAGTAAGGAAGGGCTGGAGTTACAAAGTTCTATGGTATGACACTGGCATGAGGGTTCTGGGAAGATGCCTCTTTCCTTATTAGAAAAGGCAGGGTTGGAAAACAATGGAGATTCCATTGTTTACTCAGACAATCTTCATCTGCCAACATGATAAAAAGAATATCATGATATTTTTCCTCTTGGTGAGCAGGCTCTGAGCATGTACATGAACTGGAGGGGTGAGTCCAAAGTGATCCCATGAAGAAAACACAAACTGTACATTCACTCTTCTAATTCAAGAGTGACTCTCCACAGATGAAAAATGGTGGTACTAATCCAGTCCTCAAGAAATGACCACACCTTAAAGCTGACAGAGTTAAAAAAGCACCAAGACCAGGACTAGAACAGCTATTATTTATAAAGACTGGGGTGGAAATGGATTTTTCAAACAATCTGCATACTAGCAACTGAGCTTTCAGCATTTATGTTCACTAAACTCAACAAGTAAACAAATTCTGAAATGGTCAGGGGATAGAAATAATCCAAGAGATTTCAGAAATTGCACACTGCAGTGAACTACACTTTGGTAAATTTTCTACCTCATAAGTAATCCCTCGACCTAGTATTTGTTTTTTGCCCCATTTACGTAGATATGGAACATAGTCATGAGAGGAATGAGAACGGGTTGCATCAGTATATTAATTTATGATAGTATTTTAATCACTAGAAAAATAACTCAGCATGAATATATCTGGGAGAAGTAATTTACTATAATAACTAAAACCAGAAATATCACTTTTTCCGAAAAAGTAATAACGAGAATTGCTTTTTTTCACCTGATGGAGAGGTAGGGAGGAAAGTTGTATTTTGAAATACAATAAAGATTGATCACAGAGAGAAAAAAAAAGGTATATTAGACACTAAAAGCCATTAAGCTAATTTACCCAATAAATTCTGAAAATTAAATTCTAGCATGCATTTGGTTTAATGAAAGCCAGGTATGAATTATTTCAAATTGCACCTGCATTTCAGATGCATATGCAATTTTTCCCAAATTGAATCACTAAGTGCAATTGTTTCAGAAATGTCCTCTGCTGACCTAAATAGATTTCTCTCAACTCTCGGGCAGAAGGGTGAGGATGCAAATGCAAGGGCAGAGTATCCATTTTATTATATCTATCTCCTTCCAGAAAAACCTGTTATGTCACGTGCTTACTCGTTCCTGGCCGGGCGTCAGAAACATCCACCAGTGGCCCTGTGGCTTGTGACACCGACTGGTAATGGACAGTGTGGGTGACAGTCAGGGACTTCTGCTTGGACGTCTCCCCAAAGTCAGCATCCGTGAGCAGAACTGTTGATCTGTCATCTGTAAGTGAAAAAAAAAACCCCCAGATAATGAGTGCACAATGTTGGCTTTGCCTTCATTAGAGCGAGTCCCCAGGCATCCACATCTGAGTGACACCACGGGCAGAGGCAGCTCCCTGTTCTCTGCAGGGCCGAGGTGGCTTGGAAGCCTGAGGGCCTCTGGGTTCAAACTCCCACAAAACTAAAGGATAAGTTCAGTTTCTTTTTCCTGGCGATTTCACCTCAGAGATGCACGACTGAGGCAGACTGTGAAACATCCTCCCCAAGAGCTGATTTGTGTGCAATCATTTCTGGCCCTAATTCCTTCGTTCCCATCCTTTGAACACTGCCCTCTTCCCCTTCATTTTCAGAGAGCTCAGATGAGCTTTTCAACAACATATTCAATTTATGTCTTTTTATTAACAGGATTAGTAATGTCCTCAGTGAAATCATCCCTATCTTCCCAAAAGGAGGCCTCCATCTCTCCCCTTTTTCTGCAGAGACAGAATATTGCAGGAGGGATGACCATAACCCAGGACAGTTTTCTCTGCAGTTTCAAAGAAAGGTGAGAGGTTAAGCCTGACCTTGGGAAGGAAGAAAAAGGTGAACACTAACCTTTACTGCTATGTGGTTCTGCTTCTGTTTCTTCCCTATGTATTAGGATATATTCACCAAATTTCTACACAGACCTTGATCATGGCAGGAAACCAGTGCTATACAGCACTTGCTTACTTTTTTGTACTCATTATTATTTTTCCGTTGTGATCTTTGTAATTCTTTTACTCCAAGGAGGAATCTGATCCACTTGATCATGGATGGTTTAATAGCATCTTTCACTGCCTTTGTGTTTGCAGAACAACTATTTGCTGTGCTATCAGACTTTCTTTTGCATACTTTACAGTATCTTTATCCATTCAGAATTGCAATGAAAGCCACAAGGATTTCCTGCTGTGCTGCGCTATATGGCTTTGTAATGCGTTCTGAGGGGACTGGCAGCAGTAGGGCTTCTGGGCATTTACCAGTCAGCAGAGGTTGATCCACTTCTTCTAAGCATTCCTGGGTTTTGATTTATTATTTTATTTTTTGACTTGACAAGACACCATTAGGGCGAACAGCTCCGCACAATGACATAACCCGCATTTTTTACCCAAAGAAGGCTATAAATAGAATAACATTAGAAATCAAATCTCTCTGACTCTGGCAAAGGATGAGCTCTCACTCAGGTTGGGAATAAAGCCTCTTGGCAGCAAACTCTGTCAAACACTGCCAAAATCCCTGCTTATTCTGGGTGGAAAGCTGGCTCTCACCGTCCCTGATCGCATCATTGCAGTTGGGGCACTAATAGTATTCTCACTACAGCCCCCCCACTGCTCAGCAGCTGTAACTCAAAAGTTAAAGCTGTCTTTGGGATGAAGCCTGGCAGACTCTGGGAAGTTCAAATAATGATTTAGAAAAGTGTATTTTAGGTGTATTTTAGATGAAGTGTAGGTCTCCTTTTCAAATCTGGAACGGGCATGGGCAGGAGATGGAGAGATGCTGTTCTCAGCTTGCTGACTTTCCTCTCTGGCCACACCATCCCTGGGTTGCTGTTACGTTATTGACCATCAAAGGCTTCTTTTACACAGATTTTTACCCTAAAAAACTATAGTTAGAAGTCTAACAAGATCAGTCAGGGGTGTCTTGCCACAGTGTGTACCCATGCAGTCACGACATCACGCTTCATTTCTATTCTGGGTTTCCAGACATCTTTAAATTGTTTGGGGAAAACAAAAACTCAACACCAAATAATTCTACTTTTTCATGACAGTTCAGCTAAGTGCCAGCCACGTGAGAAATCTTGTTTTCTGTTGCACCGAACAGTTTAGATTTGAGTTTTGCGTGGATACACAAAAGCTGAAAGCTGATCAGAATGTTGAAATATCATGTGCTATGAATAGGTGGATACAATATGCAACATGTAAGTTTTAGAAGTTGGCTGTAGCAGATTTTCAAATACTGAGAGGGTAGTTTCAGAATTTCATTTTCCTTTTAAATAATGTCAGTGATCCAACTGCCTAGTGAGAGCCAAATGAGAAATCAAAATGAAAATCATAAAATTGCCAGTCTTCAATTACATTTTCTTCAAGAAACTCTTTCCAACAGTTTCATTTTCCTAATGTCCTGCATTATTTTAGATACTACCCTGAGATGTTTTTAGTGGGAAATGACTAAAAAGGGAGAAAAAAAAAAATCAGTTCAGTTTTCAAATGTGGGAAATTACTTTGTAGCTCTTTTTTCTTGATGTGTGCAGTGGGGAAAAGGTGTGGGGTGAAGGAATTCCACCCAAAAGTGCCTGTTACATTAACCAGGGAAAACAAGCTCAGGTTTACCAATGGTCTCCATCGTGTCCCTCTCCTCGATCAGGAGCTGTGCCCTGGGAATGTCTATGTGCATCCTCAGTGTTTGCTGCTGCTTATTAAGTGTATCTGATGTCCTGGTGTTCTTGCTGAAAACAAAACAGAAGTGAACACATTAAGGATCCAGCCTAAATGAAAACATATTTGCAAATTTCCTCATTTTAAATCTGTCCAGCTCAAGCAAAAATAGTGTAACCGTAATCAGCAAAACCACTCATACATCTTATTTTCCCCTCTCCAAAACAAGTGCATGGTATTTTATTTATTGCACATGGCCAGGAATTAGATGAATGCACAGGGTGGAGGGATGTGGTCTATTCTCTATCAGTAGGAATCTGAAAATTTCCTGCCGTTTCCTTCAAGTGTTGTCATAATGAAATTAATAAAAACACTTTGGAAGATGGACATTTTCTTTCATTCCTCATGAGTCTGAGTAAAGCAATGCACAGCCGATCAAGCAGGTAGGTAAGAAAATGATGTCTTGAGTAATTCCGAATGATTTTAAAAATTTTTTTTCATTATTTTTAATTAGGTATGTTCCAAATATCACTTGAGCTGATAAACGAAAAAGCAAATTAATAACTAGGGATACTATTAATAGAATGTATAAAGTAAATAAAGGCTTTAGGCCCATTGATGTTCCAAGACAAAAATTGCAAATCTTGTTTACATTTGTGGATTATATCTAATTGATTGATGTAATAATCTAAAAAAGAACATAAACCAATTATTCTATCATCATGCAAATTGAAACAATTTCATTTTGAAGTTTGTGTACCAGAAAATGACTTCTTAAATGAGCTGTCTACCAAAAGCAAATGAAAATGGATAGTAAAACTGAGTGCCACAATCATTTCTAGCACAGAGCTTGCACCACAAAACCTTCAGATTGCACTAAAAACCCAGGAACTCTTTGCCCCTTTAGATGTAATTACTCTTTGAATGAAATGAAATATTTGCAAATACTTCACACAGAGAGGCTGAGGGGAGTTAAGACAAATCAGCCAGTGGTGTGATCCAAGTGCTCAGGCTTCAAAGAGCTTCAAGATCCAAGTGGAGGCTCATTTTCTAGTGTAAAGTAGCTGCAGATCACTCAGTTTAATTCTCCTTTGGCAATGAATTATTGTTAATGGGATCAGCAGAGGACTGATTAAGCTGCTGGGTGATAAGCTCAGTTCTTCCCCGAGCGCAGGCCTAGACGTAGGAGATTAATCCGAGTGTGATGGGCCCACATCTCCAGGAAGTTTGTGGTAACTTCCTGCTGTGTCCCCTTGTGGGCAGGACATGATTACCTCCAGTTTGGAGGTTCTCCTAGAGTTCTTTTTAGGAGGAGTTTTCTAGCCACATAGCCAGGGTTTCTGCTCCGAATCCAAGATGAGATCCACAAAGGTGCACCTCTCCGGATGATTCTCATGTCCTGGCTTTCCCTGCTCTTGTGGTCCCCAGCATTAACACTATCCATGCATCCCAAATGTAATGTCTGCCTTCTCCTGGGTGGTTACGTGTTCCCATCACACACAGATGGATGGTTGAAACGCACTCAAACAGGCCAAAACTGGTGTCTCATTTAATCATCATGGAAGCAAAACACCAGGAGAGCCACCCAAGGGCTTCCAGATTTTCTCCACATGTAATCAGTGGAGAACAGTAATCATAGTGTCTTACTAAGCACGTAAATTTTCAGACATTTAGTATCATCAAACGCAAATAAATGCCACATTGGTGTTCTCCAAGTCTCTGCGTGGAGTTTCTGCCACTCTGCTGTTGGTTTACACTCAAGTTGCTGGAATGTTAAAGAGAATTGGAGACTAATAAACAATCTGCATGCCAAATACATTTGAATACATGCCCTTGAAAAGTTGGACTACTTTGAGCATGTCCAAAAAGGTAGAGCACCTGTTTTACTCCCTCCGTGCCCTCTGAGTAAAGAGTTTCTTCCCAATTGAATCTTAACCTGCTTTCTTTCAGTTTAAAGTAGGAAAATGATTTTTTTTTCATGTTGAATTTCAACAATCCAACAGCTGTAGGATGCACACAGTCAGATACATATAGAATCTGTGCACGACATAGCTGAGCCTAGCAAATGCATCACTGCATCCCTCTGCACTCACTAGGGATGCAGGAGACAATGGGATGGAATCAGACACTCTGCTCAGAGAATGCAGGTCCCAGAATCCCAGTCAGAGCCAGAGCCTCTTCAACAGGATGAATGCTCTACATTTCTGGTTTTGGAAAGTACTCAACCAACACAGAAAGTATTGTTTGGACCACAGGGAGCAGGAGGACAGTTCTCCAGATTTGCAGTTTTACTGCTCACCTGACAAGAGAGAATTCCCAATCCCCACCTTGACTGCAGGGATAACTTCATGCAAAATATGTGGAAGGTCTTTCAAGCCAGAACTGGAACCGAGGCCTTTGTATAATCAGGAATATTCCCTGCTGAGCCTGAGAGTTATTCCTTGGTTTGTGGGATGTCTCTCCTCCTCCTTGCTGATCTATTTAATTCCCCTGCATGCAGCAGCACAGTGACATGGGGTGTCCAAACACAGCACAGGCAATTGGCAGAAGCAAGAGGGTTGTTGCTCATTAGGATGCTGCCTCGTTCTCATGGCTCAAGGAATTTTGAATTCTTTTGTGCACACCACAATAGCTCAACTTTCAAGTTATAAAAACCTAAAGTGCCAACAGCAATGAAGTGCCTCTAGGACTTGGAAACAAGGCAAAGGGTTTTAAGGTTTCAATTTTTGAAGTTTGGTGCCCAAGCATTTTCTAACCTAGGAAAATCCAGGCAAAAAGTGTTTTAATGGTCTGGTGGATGACGAGTCCAATGATTAATTCTTTAAAGGGAGAAAATGTATCTACCTTTATTTTTCTATATTTACAGACATATAATTCCCAAATATAAGCATGTGTTATTTTTAACCTGTCAGACCTTGTAAGGATCCATGTATAATAGAATTAATTCCCTTTGGTTCAAAGAATCCCTGAGTTCCAAATTGTTAGGGACTGGGAGCCTGTCAGGAGACTGAATCATAGAAACATAGAGTCATGTCTTGGGTTGGAAAAAACCTTAAAGATCATCTCGTTCAAACCCCCTGCCATGGGCAGGGACACCTTCCACTATCCCAGGTTGCTCCCAGCCCCATCCAACCTGGCCTTGGACAATTCCAGGGATGGGGCAGCCACAGCTTCTCTGGGCAACCTGTGCCAGGGCCTCTGGCTCTCTGACTTAAGAATTTCTTCCTAATATTTAATCTAACCCTGCCCTCTTTCAGTTTAAAACCATTGCCCTTTGTCCTGTCACTCTCTGCCCATATAAAAAATCCCTTTCCCTCCTTTTTCTAAGTCCCTTTAAGGTACTGGAAGGCTGCAAGGAGAGCTCCCCAAAGATTTCTCCATGCTGAACAACTCCAGCTCTCTCAGTATTTGCTGCAGTATTTTACTCTACTGAAGTGCCTGCTTTTGACCAAAATTTAAAACAGGTACTTGGGCACGTGGGCCTTTGGGTCTAATGAAGCTCAGATTTTATGTACAGTCTGTGGATAAAAGGGCTTTTTCCAGAGGAAGTATATTGTACAAGGCATTTGGAAATAGTGCATATTTTGTTGTAAAAACAGATGGAAAACTAAATCTTGTAAATAATCAGAATATTTGGGGATAAAAGATTCTTCACCTTATGTTCAAAATTTACAAATTGGGTGAATTGCTAAACTGATTCACAGTGAAATGGTACAAAGAGCGTGGCTGGACTGATGGTTTCACCCAAAAGACACATAAAAGAGCTGTGATTATCCAGCAGCAGGGATTTTCATTTGTGAGTTTAAAGCATCAACAATAAGTTGTGCAGCTCCCATTAAACTGCTGACTTCTGGGGCTTATCCTGCTCCACAGACATTTGACTTACACAGCCAAAGCCAGAGACTTTCAAAGCAAAGACTAAAGCTCTGTTTTTAATCCGCTTTACACACATCCATGGAAACCTCCTCAAAGGGAAAGACACACAAAGCTCACTCCATGCCTCACACCTTCCTGCCAAGCAGGGAATCATCTTTTCTGCCCTGTTCCCAAATACTCCCTTGCTTGATATTTTTATCACAGCAGGTTTTGGTGAGATCTGAAAGATAAAAAATATCAGGGGCTTTATAATACGTGACTGTTGCTTTGGAGAGAGCTTACTATCCTTTGGTTATTAATGTGCTGGATCTTCAGGAACATCCAGAGATTGTGGATAGATCAGGTTTTGGGTGAAGGTATTTCACAGATTTATCACAAAGGAAAGTTCCAGATTCTGGTGTGTCTGCAATGTAAGCCTATATCCCCTACTTCCTCCAAAGTTCTGATTTAATAGTCATTGGCCCTTGTTCACACTTTTAGAAAAGAACTATAAAATATGTCTATTTAATAAAACCAAGATGATTTGTTAATAAATAAGATGAGATAAACTGGCTTGATGATCACATTTCAGTGCTGGAGAAAGGAAAAGCAAAATGAAATGGTGGCAGATGAGTTACCTTGAAAACCAGCCGTGAACTAAAGACTGAGAAGGGTCCTGGCTGCTCTCTGAGTGCATCAGGTAGGGAGGGCAAAAGTTCTTCAATTTGAAGGTCACCATCAGCAAAGGAAAAAGTGAGTAAAACCTGGGCACTTCTGCAGGAAGTTTGATGAAGTTTTCTAAGTGTCAGAGGAGTGGCCCTCTGAAACAGCCTTGCAGAGGCAGTGACAAGGCTTGTGAAGGCAACCAGGGCTGAGGCAGAGCTCTGCCGCTTTTGCAGAGGTGTTCCGAGTGGCTGTCACTGGGGCTGAATGCTTCACCCAGGGCTTTCAGCCAGCCCGCGCTGGGTTTCTTAGGGGAACAGACTTGCTGCGAGTGTTAATCCGTGCTGTTTGCTGCGGCACCAAAAAACCACCAGAGCAAACGCTCCTGAAGCTGCTGAATCCTGCAATTTGCTGCCGCGGGCAGACAGCGAGGGCATGGCCTGGCCTGCGTGACTAGTCCTGTTAACATCAGTGGGATTATCCAGATAGAGCTGCAGACCGATGGCATGGAGTTTACACTAAACCCATCTGCCACCATGCCTTTGCTGAGTATATTCTTACAGCAGGAGTGAAGTTTATCACGGGTGAGGAAGTTTAGAGTATGGTTCATGTGGTAAAATATCTACGACATTCTCAAATTTGTTGCTTGAATATAGAAATATTTTCTGGCAACCCAAAATTCATTTGAACTTAAAAATAATCCCTTGGTGATCCCAGTTTCAAATTTATGCAGCGGTTCTAAAGTTCAATATTTTCCCTAGACAGCACAATAAACATTGAAGATATGAAATTTCCATCTTTGAAGGAATTGTGGTGCCAAAATAGTCATTATGATGCAATTCAACAACTGAATTAGATTTCGGAATGCTGAGCTGATGGAACAGAACTGGAAAATAATAAATGGATTTACCTGCTCTTCTATACCTTTGGGTATAAGCAGCTAACAATAGTGAATTATATGAACATAGCTGCAAAGTCTAGAGTTATTCACATCCAGAAATTTATTGCCTTTAATCAGATGATCTCTGAAGAGCAATTACTTTGATATATATTATAAATTTTTTTTTTTGAGTAGGAAAAATATCCAAATGGACCTACATAGCATCTATAATTTAATCTACTAACACAAGTTATCAGATTTTTTATCACAGATACTGCCCACAATCTGTCTTCTCTCTCCCATATCTAACCATCAGTGCATCATTGTTCTGAACAGGCAGCCAAATGGTGTGTATTGAAAAAGGGTTTAGGAATAGAAACTTTGCTTCTCCACTTGTCCCTATAATAATTTTTAAATCTGATGCCATAGCCGACAGACATTTTTCAATTAAAAAAAAAAAATTACATCTGTTCTTACCTCATAAGCATTTCAGCCAAGCTCTTTGCATCTAGAAGAAAATAGAAGAAATGTCATCACAAATGAAAATCTATTTGATAGATGAATTATTAGGAAATGATTTGAATCAGCCATGTGTAAGACCACTTGTTTCGCAGGTCAGTGACAAAAACAAAAGAATGTCTAAAAGTCCTTACTTTTGCAGAAATTGCATTTCTGCCCCAAACAGCCCCGTTTAGTTCCTCAGCAGTGCCAAAGGTTGATTAGAGAAGTACAAGTTACCTTTGGCTTAACAAGAAACAAACTGCATAAATATATGAAAAGTAGGAACAATTCAACAAATAACAGGGATCCCTGCTCCCTCATGCCATGGGTAGGAAATGGACAGGTGAGGAAAGGAGAAAAGGCAAGAAAACAGAAATGCTGATATCCATCTCTGGGCAGGAGCTGAAACCAGGCGGGGTGAGCCGTGGCCAACCTGTCATTTCCAAACCAAATGTAATTACATGGAGATCTGAGCAAGGGAGGTCTCCAAGGAGTCAGTTTAGAATCACGGAATCCCAGGATCCCTGAGGTTGGAAAAGCCCTCCCAGCCCATGGAGTCCCAGCTGTGCCCCATCCCCACCTTGTCCCCAGCCCAGAGCTCTGAGTGCCACGTCCAGGCCTTCCGCGGGCACCTCCAGGGATGGCGACTCCAAACCGCCCTGGGCAGCCCCTGCCAAGGCCTGACCACCCTTTCCATGAGGAAATTCTTCCTGATGTCCAACCTGAACCTCCTCTGTCACAAACTTGTTTGGTTGCACTCAAATATGAGTATTTTTCCACTAGCTAAAAACTAAAAACTACTACAGGGTCTTCAGAGTATGGTCTACACACAAAACAGAGGATGGCTTATTCCCACATGGATCAGCCCTGCAAAACGAGGCATTGCTGATGGAAAATTATTCCTCCTGTTCTTGTCATTGCTGCTATTATTAGCAGAAAATCCTTTGGGGCTATAATTATTTCAATACTTATCAGTTCAAAAGACACAGATGAAGTTTGGTTTTTCAGGTAGGTTTCTGTAAAACTTTATCCACACAATGTAATGATTTCTGTGGTATCATCCAGCAGAAATAGGCAGCTCTGCTTTGTTCTCCTGCAATCTGCTGCTAAACAAACTCACTTAAAAATGCTGACTCCCGGCTCCTTAAGTTTATCACACAGCAACAAAGCAGCCTTTTGTGCAACCAAGTGAAGCAAAGCTGAGAAGAAAACAATTCCAAGTTCTAAGTCTTCAAACAACTCTCTTATATGAAACTTTACATTACTTCTTTTATCTGCTTCTTGTAAATCTCCCACCACCTGCCAAGACCTTTACTGAATTTATCTTTGTTTTCTCCATCCCACCTTTTTCATGCCTCAATCACCTCTCGGGTCTCCAACACGTACAACAATTTCCTTACTTGTGATCCTATTAAATATCCTGCCTTTAAAATTCCAAGGATGCAGGCAGAAACAAGGCACCATCTTAACACATCTCTCTAGCTGGTGCTGTATACATTTTTAAAAGGAATGGACACAGGACTCTTTTGACCCATTAAAAAAAACCCCAAAACCTCTTCCATCCCCTTTCTGCATTGTGTTTCTCTGACACAGTTTGCCTCTCTTAAGCTTTATTCCTCACCTACCACTGGAGAAGCTGGAATTTTGTGCTCCCTCTAGGTCTGTTTGCTCCACTCCTTTATTTTTCCCTATCCCTTTCCATCACAAAGAGTGGCAGATTCCTGGTGAAATTCCTGGTGGAGAGAAGGACTCTTCATCTGAGGCGTCTCATCTAATCCAAGCAGTGCTCTATTTAGGCACTCAGAATTTCTTTTTCACTTGGAATGAGATTCCCTTTGCCATTGACACTTGTAAGTGGTACTACGGAGTAGATGACAATGTGTTTGTCATCAGTCAGAAACCAAACTACCAGCTCTGCTGCTCCCAAATGAGTTTTGCTGCTGACTTCTAAAAACCCAGTAAGGGACAGAGTTTTTTTGAAGAATATAAAAAAAAAAATCAAACAAATTCAACAAAATAATAATGATACTGCTTGCAAGTAATGGGTTTTTTCCCAGTAAATTTTATGATGCTTCTTGTTATTCTAGCAGCACCAGGATCATGAAAACACTATGCACACATTCTCTCTCTGGCACACATAATCAGGGAGGTTTAATATGCAAATATTGTTTTCATTCACCCAGCAGCTTTTGTGAAGAAATTTCTGCCCCCTTAAGTGAAGTCTGTGGATGCTTGTGCAAGGAATTCACAACTCAAGAAAAGCTGAAGGGACAAAATTGAAGGTTGCTTGAGCCAATGTAGTTCAGTTTAGTTTTTTTATCAGGATTAAATGTCAAACAACCTCCCTCACATGTTCTCAGGTGCTGCACAGCATACAGATGTGTTCCATGCTGCATCTGGAAAAAAATTCACACCATTTCATGTGTGTGGTACATATTCAAGTGCTCTTTAACATGTGTTGATTCTTGGTCAAAGAAATGCACAGGAGATTGTGCAACTTCAATCAAAAATAACAGGAGGCATCATGCAAGATCCTGTGGCGTGTCAAAAGCTGAACGAGGAAGAACTGAAGTGGAAAAAACTCCACCAGCTGAGTTTAAATGTGCCAATTATTCAAGCAGATTGATCAAATGGTGAGCGGCATTGCTGGAGTTAATGATGGACACACAGGTCAGTGTGGGACAGGAGGAGAACAAAGGTGGCAGGAAGATGAGGGCTCTTATGTGTCTGTCAAAGCAAAACCCAGCTGCCCAAAAGTAACTGAATATCACAGAATCATGGAACGGTTTGGGTTGGAAAGGACCTTAAAGGTCATCTCATTCCAACCCCCTGCCATAGGCAGGGACACCTTCCACTATCCCAGGTGCTCCAAGCCCCGTCCAACCTGGCCTTGGACACTTCCAGGGATGGGGCAGCCACAGCTTCTCTGGACAACCTGTGCCAGGGCCTCCCCACCCTCACAGGGAAGAATTCCTTCCCAATATCCCATCTAAATTTACTCTCAGTGTGAAGCCATTCCCCCTTGTCCTGTCAATCTATCCCTTGGAAATTGTCTCTCTCCAGGTTTCCTGTGGCTCCTTCAGGCCCTGCAAGGCCACACTGAGGTCACCCCAAAGCTTCTCCTCTCCAGGCTGAACAATCCCAGCTCTCCCAGCCTTTCCTCCCAGCAGAGCTGCTCCATCCCTCTGCTCATCCTGGAGCCTCCTCTGGCCTCTCTCCAGCAGCTCCACGTCCTCCCTCTGCTGGGCACTCCACTATGGCAACATGGTGTCCAAAACATCAGCTACAGGAGAAATGTTATTTTCACAAACCAATGATTATAGATTTTAATGTGCTTTTCCTACATTACCCTTTTGATCAGCAAATTGAGAATTGAGAATACTTTCTAAAATGAGCCAGCATCCCTGCCAGTGTCCTATCATCTCCCAGTTCTCAGGTAGTGAAAACAGGACTTGGTGGGGGCCATGGATGACACAGGGAGGGGGATAATCTCTGCTCCAGCCAAGCATCACCCCGTGCCTTAGTGAAAAATCCACAGCCATCACTTCCCTTTGCTGGGGCAGCCACCTTTAAAATTCTTAACACACTGGGTTCGCCCCCTGGGAAATCAGGGACAGTGATAGAGTTTTAAATTGCATCCTGCCACTCCTGAACTATCACGCCGTGCTGATACTTTCTGCTTGTGTTAAAGTGAATTGGATTTAAAAACAAAGGGAAAACCATTACAGGAGTAGCAGAGCTGGGTTAATAGCCAGGAGAAGGAGAGTTAAGCCATCAGGCTTCTATTTTGGAATATCTGCTGACCTACTGAATGGCTGCCTGAACTCCAGCAGCCAATTGACCTTTTTTGTGACCTGGCTGGTGGAACTACTAAACTGGGCAAAAATAAGGATTTTGCTGAAAACCATGCTTTATAAAAGAGGAAGAAAGTGGCTTAACTGTCCCTACATGCCAGGGAAGTAGTATAAGGATCAGGAATGCAGAGGATGCTGTTCTTATGCTGCATTTGCCAACAGAAATGGAAACGCAAATCCATTGTCCATAAGCATGGATACAAATGTTTGCATGCAGAACACACTGCAAATAAATCTGCAATTCCCACTCCTCTTTGTCAAGCAGGTTCAAAAAACCCCACATCTGCAGCCACAAAAGCAAGAGTTACATCTGTAACTTGCATAAATTCTTTTAGAAGGCCCCACTGTGGAAATTATTCTTTCTGATGAGAAAAAGAAAATTTCCCTTTACTAGAGGAAAGTTGACAGTGGAATTCTGACTTAGGAAAAATGAATACTGTGTCTCAAGAAAACCCCACCAGGTCATACACACCAAGTGATAATGTGATATTTCAATTTCAAAATTCAGATGAAAGTTAATCACAAAAATACTAGCTCAAAACATTTTTTATTAAATTAGGATATCAGAAAAACTTGCACACACATCCATTTTAGAGAACTTATGTAGGAGTTTTCTGTGACAGCAATATTTAATGTCAGGAAAACTTTTGGAACATGAAGTAGCTCCCAGAAGAGCAGAAAATGTCCAACATGGGACCAGTCTTCAAAAAGAATGAGCATAAAAAAGTTCTGAATTACTGAGGTCTTATCAATCTGATCTTGGCAAAGTACAAAATAATAAAAAAAATTGAATGAAGTTTAATGAAATGAATTAAAAGAATAATTGAGGCCAATCAATACAGACTTGTGGTCAAGCAGCCATGTCAAACAAAGTGGATCTTTTAAAATGAGATTAAAATTTGCTGAGAATTCATGACATTGAAAAAAACCTCTCACTGTGTTATGATTAAATAACAGTAAGATATCGCATTTCTATTTCTCCACAGCAAAGTTTTGGTGCTTCAAATTATTAACACAGCAGCCATTTTACATGGATTTCAATATATTCAGACCACAATTTTTAGCAGACAATCATAGTTTAGTAATTTTTGTTGTCATGCACTGTGGGAAGTTAATCAGTGGTCTGGAGTAAATGAAGTAATATCTGATAAAAGTTTGAAAACAACACAAAAGTTCGGGAGCTGAAATATAAGAAGGATGCCAGATCACTAAGATAATTATCTGGATCATGATGTCATATACCAAGAACACAAGCCATGGCTGTACAATGGGGAAGGCTTTCCTGTTGCAGAGCAATCAGAGAATTGGCAAATGATGGCAATGGATGAAATGTTAATGATGTAAATAACGGGAAAACTACAGAGGAAAATTAAAGAATATTAACCTGTTTCATTTACCAACGAAAACATTAAGAAATGACTTGGTTACCGCCATGTGGGAAGAATGTCCTCAGAGACTGAAAATGATACAAAAAAACCTTCTGTCCCTGTACAGAAGTCAGACAGGACCAGATGGGATGCTGAGCTGTAGCTTGACAAATTACATAATTGAGACTCAACTTTTACAGAAATGGTAGTTAAATACTGATTACTTTTATCAAAAGTACTGCTAAATCTTTTGCACGGCCTACGTTTAAGTGAAGATCAGATATTTTTCTGAATTCCTCTCTTCTGAGAGGAAGAGTTCAGAGAAGTCTTATGTCATGCAAAAGCCACCCTGGTCAGCGAGGATCAGCCTTCCTTCAGGGAGTGTAACTCAAGGCTCTGTGAACACTTGTAAATTAACCATGGAAAAATTATGTACACAGACATCATTCTCTAGAGCCGAAGGGCTCGAAACGTCCTGCTCATTACTGGATGGAATTCCACTGTATTTCTTAGAAGATAATCCTTTTCTTCTTTATCATATTTTATTTTAATGAAAAAAACCCGAACTGCACAGAGGTAAATGACTTATAAGATTTTGAAGAAAAAGTGGTTATACACGCTAAAGCATCCAGATGCCCTGATTTCCAGGGCTGTATATGAACCATAAGGTTGTCCTTTTTAATCTATTAATTTGCTCAAGCCCAGAGCCCCTATATCAGCCTTTTTTTTTTGGTCTTTTTTCAAAAACATCCAAAATATTACAAAGGACAAAATGAGAGCCAAAAGAGAGATGAGTAGATGCTGAGGTGAGAAGGAATACATAGGATTGGCCCTGGTTTTAATAGATACCATGATCAAATTTTAGTTAAAATACAAATAGCTAAACATTTGGGTGGTTCTTGGAAATGATTAGGCTTATTTTTGCAGATGACAAATTGTTTTACTATTAATTCAGTTTTGCGTTTGAAAGGCTTTTTCCCCAATATTTTCAGGGAAAGTTCTGCTGTGGTGTGCCAGTGCAAAAGCCATAGGGCAGCAGTGTCAGACTGCAAGGGTCAAAAACTTGGCTGGGGCTCAGCCAGGGGCATTTACTAGGAGATTGATAAAGCTGAATGAATTCACAGATCTAAATCTTATTCACAGGGCAAACAACTGAATTTGAATAAGGATTAGAGAAAAATACAGATCAGGGACAACGAAAGGTCAGTGAACAGTGAAGTGTTGTGGCAGTTCTGTTACAGCACACCACGGGGAAAATGCTGTGGCAACAAATCTGAGAATATCTGGTTGTGTTTTCTAGCCTACTGACATGTGGCTACTTTCATTTTATATTTTGGGAATCATGGTTTGCATCTACTGGAAAACTGAAATTCCCACCTCTTCGGATCATGTGATTTCATGCTTCACAAAAATTCCAGTTTTAGGTCGTCAAGACCATTCACAAGGGAAAAAACCAAACAACAAAAAAAAGGAAAACAAATGAGAATTATTTTCCTTTCCCCCATGCAAAATAATAACAATGGATACCTTAATTTTTTTTTTAATAGAAACTTATGACCAAATTAAAAAGAAGGAATTTCTGTAGAAAACACACACAGTTATGCATTGCAGGAAAATGATAAATGATACCAGCTGGGGGTTGAGCAGTTTGGCCACGTGCAGCCCCACTCATATTTTCGTGTTCATGTAGAGATAAGTTCCACAGCCATCATCTTACCTCGCAGCCTCTTCAGCCTCTGCTCCCTCCTCCTCCTCCTCACGATCAGCAGCATCACAAAGAGCAGCAAGACCCCAACCAAGATACAGGAAATGGTCACCAGCATCTTTAGCCCTTCGTTGGTTGCCAGCCCTTCCTCACTTTGCACAACTGACTTAATGAGTGGAGGGATTGTACCTGGAAACAGGGTCATGACATTAGAGGCCTATTAACGAAGACAAAAGATTGAGTTCTCAGGGAATTAGGCAAGTTATTGCTTCAGCTGCAGGCAGAACATTAATGAGGATGTTTCTGTTTGGGGTGGATGCTGCATTTGTGTGTCTGATGGTTGTGTAATGAGGGATTGACTGCAGAGACTCAGAGATGATCAGAAATCCAGAAGAACTGCATACATTGATTAAGGAAAGCCATGCCTGTTATGCAGTCCAATACCACGATTAATTTTGAGTCCTATTAAATTATTAGAAAGCTGTAAGAGACCTCAGAATTCCTACCTATGTCTATTATTCCTTACTATGGAAAAATAGCACTGCTGTGACATTTCTGCTGGGCTTTTCTTTGTAAGGAAGGCATTTGACAAAGCTCATTTCGTGCCACATCCATCAGCTTAATCCTTGGCACAGAAACATTCTTCTATCAAGTCTAGGGGTGCAGCAGTGATCTGAAATTCAGATAACCAACCTGATACTAATCTGCTAAAGACTGTCTGACATTATACTCATCAGTAAAACAGGGGAGTAATGCTGGGTAGAAACAATCAAATTTTGAGAGGGAAGCAAGGCAAATGAATCTACCAACTACTGGCAGGCAGCTCACTTTTTCATTCGGGGACATATTTGCATTTTGAATATACCTGGCTTCCTGGTGATATATAATACTTGAACTTTTCAATTCTTTTCTTCTTCACCTCTAAAGGACGTGAGAAGAATGCAGCACCTTCTGTGGAAGGCTGTTTAGTCATGGAAGACTTCTCACTCATTTCCTGATTACTATTAAACTGCTGAATGCAACCACAAATGAGGCTATAAAATGCAGATTTGCTTGAAATGCGTAGAAACACGTAAGTATTGTGAACTGTGATGACTTTGGATGGAAGCTATTAAATTTTAACCAGCTACTGAAACATAGAAATGTGGCTACTTACTTGCTGAAAGGAAAGGAGGGTGAGATAGAAAAACAGACACATCCTTTTTTACATTTTAATTGCTGCATTATGTGATATAGTTATCTCTCATTATGTACCATACAGTATCAGAGTGAAAAACTGGGATATGATGCAGTGCAATGTGAGTGCTATAACCACAGTGAAAATGTAGAATCCTAAGTCATGTTTTTTTCAGAAGAGCTATTTGAGCTGCATATAAAGAGAAGAGCAATTCCCTAAAGGGACAAAGACAAAAAGAAAAGCAACAACTATCCAAACCTAAATCAGGTACTTCGGAAAATTTGTTTTCTTACAATTGCATTTGGAATATTTTTCTAATGTTCCATTGCAGTTCTTCCCCATAATTTTCTTTTTTCCCCCTAACTTTCCATTTCTTGAAGACACAGCAGGATATTTTCATCTCATCCTTAGACACAGATTTTGCACTAGTCTAAAGACAAACAAAATTATTAGACGAAGAAATGGAAAGAACTTCAAGCTTCTGAATGTAACAGTGTTAACTGTCTCTAAATCCTCCTAAACACTCCTGAATACTAAAGGGCCAAAGTTTTCTCTGAATTACAGTCACAGAGACTGTTGGGTTCAAGATTGCCTAAAATCACGTCTTGCTTTCTCTCATGCTTTGATGAAAATCAAGCTATGAGTGGCCTTTATTTCGGTTAAACCTGGAGTGTTTAGTTACGTGATTATCATTATCCATACCTCTCCCAAGTCAAATGTAAACCTCAAAACATTATATACAGGCAGTTGGAGCTTAATTAAAAAATCATACTGCAGGCTTTCACATTATCCATTTTTCAGCAACTGCATTAGAAATTACCAAAAATTAATCCTGCTATTCATTGAGAAAACACCACTTCAACATTTGTTGTCATTCTAGGTGCTGGCTGGGAGTGGAACAGTCAAAGCTTTTCTCAGAACTAAGTCCCAGACAAACTGGGAGGGTTTGTTTTGTTTTCCAGGCCGTTTCCCCATCACCCTTTGTTAGCCTGATCGGTGCTTCATAGAAGTTGTAATTTGAATGTCCCTGACCCCCTTTTCCCCTTTGTTGCAGCCCTGCCAGCATCTCCCATTGCACCTTGTGAATCCAGGAGCGTTCTCCTGTGTCTTTCACGGCAGGGAGTCCCTGGGTGGGTTACAATCAATTAGCAGCGTTTAGAGCAGACACCAAGCCGATCGGGTTTAATGTCAGGGCTACTGAGTCGCTGATCTCTGAGCTGGGAAGCTCCTTTGCAGCGCTCCACAGCTACAGCTGCACAGCGCCAAAAAGATCTCTTCATGGACCGAGTGCTTCTGAAAAACAAGGGGCAGGGAGGTCAGCAAACCTGTGAGCTGGAAATGGTTACTGAAATACCCACAGACAGAGAGCAAAAGGCTCCACGTAGGTTTGTCATTAACCTTCTGACCTAATTCAGCACGAAGGGATTGGAGGGGAAGGATGCTCCGCCAGGAGATTTCTCAGGAGCTCTCCCAGCTCTCCCTCAGCGCTCATCTGCTGCAGTCCAAAGTGACCCAAACACCACGTAACTCTGGGATTTCTGCAAAGTTTGCAAAGGATTTATCTAAAGGCTGCTAAAGCTCCTAAGCTTGTTCTCAGCATTTGGCATCCTGGAACTTTCATACAGCATATTATCTAATCTTCAAAGTACTACCGTCGTATCTGCTTTATCCCACGGGCAGCCGTGACCCCTGGCAGCTGGAAGGGGCTAATCCCACATCACAGGGTGAATCAGAGGTACAGACAGGGACAGCACTCACAAGTGGAGCTGGCCAAGAAGTTTCCACTGCCATGCTTTCTGCAAACAAAACATTCACTGTCTATGAAAACAAAAATTTCTGCATCAAATTCTGATAAGAAATGTCCATTTCTAATAATGCATTATTTTTCAAGTCTGGAGTTCCTTAAGCCCATGCAACTTCCCAAGGAACAAATGAACAGGGAGTTGTAGGGACAAATTTTGGTTTAGAAGCACTGAAATTCTTCTATGAAATCTCTTATGTGGGAATAGACTATCTTAATTTTCGTAATGGTAATAATGATCATCATCATCAATTTATAATTTCAATTCTGAGTCAAACGTAGCAAATTTAGGAAGCGTGAAAACTGAAATTTGCTTTTCCATCCCCGCTTTCCTCTCAAAACCTTGGGGTCAGTATTTGAGATCCCTCTGCCTCTCGAAGGCACAATCTAGGCCTGGCAAAGCACACCTGACAAACAAAACCAGCAGCGTCACAAATGAGAAATTTTCTATCTGACCAGAAGCACAGGCCCTGGAAATTTAATGCTACAAATATGTTTTATTGTTTCATTTTCTCACTTTTAGAGATGGCATAGAGCAACATAAAAAAAATCAAAGGGTGTGCAGGTCATAATGTGCGAAACCAAGGGAAGTATCATCACCCCATCGAAGAGCAGGCCCTGGCAACATTACAACTCAGATCACTGTAAGGATACTTTTGATTTCAGTTTTATCAGTGGACTTTTAAGGTTCTGGACCTGCATTTTCATACAATCTCATTTCAAGGTATGGCTTAAGACTGTGTACCCCAGTCATATAAATGTGATGATAACTGTGGATGTAAACAAAGGTCACTGAAAGTTGGATGCTGCAAACCAAAACCAAAACAGGAGAGGCTGAGTAAAGTGGTGAGAAATTTACTCATAGTGCTTGAAGGAGTTATTACTGACAACACCTGCACTGCTCAGTGAAACAAGTCCTTCATCTAGCTGGAAAGACCTGAAGCATTTGTGTAGTAACTGCTTGGACCCCGGTTTCCTGTGGGCCTCTGGAGTGCTGAGGCGAGGTCTTTCTCCTAATTTTCCAGACTGTCTGAAATAACACGAGGACTGTGTGGTAGCTTACCCAAAATGGTATTTTGCAAAAGGGTGAGGTCATGTGCAGTTAATCACCTACAAGAACTGTTGAGTAGCCAGCAAAAAGACTGGGATAGCAGTGGAGGATGTGTGAGGTGCTGAGGTTTAAACCCTGCCTAAGTCATATCCCACATTTCTGGCTGGGAAGGGCCCCTGCTCTGCCCTGAGCCGTACGTGAGTCGTGGTAGTTCATGTGGAGATGTGTTACCAACACAGAGTTATGAACAATTAGCAATTTGGTGCTGTGACTGCACAACCATCAGCTCTTGTTTGAACCTGCTCACTAGTCCTGTTGTTTAATTTAACAGTACAGATGTTGCCAAGTGGTTGCACAATACAGCACAATATCCCTGGCAACACAGCAAGATTTTACACTGGATCTCTCCAGAAAAGCTCTGGCAATTCACACTAGAGCAATTCAAGAGGTTGCCATCTGGAGCCATCTGTGCTGCCTTTTTTTTTTGCCAGGAATGCAGTCATTTCCCACTGCAGAGCCACTAAGAGCACACATGTGCCACCACTATTCATTTCAAAAAAAAGCCTGGCAGGATGTGAGTGGAGTGAGTGACAAACGGGCAGGTTTGCTCTTGCCTCCTGGTTTTTGCAGGGTGGGCAGTAACCCCTGGCAGAAGGGCAGGATGCAACAGCTCCTGCATCCTCTGTGCCCTGCTCTGGGCATGACAGAGCCATCTGTCACGGCCATTAGTTTCACTCTGCCCTGCCTGAAAATAGGGACAATTGCCTGCCATTGCTCTGCCCTTGGAGGATGTTTTCTGGAGGTTTTCCTGGAAGAGGAGCTGCTTGGCTGCTCTCTTGTGTCACATAATGGGTTTTGGGCCGTGTCACAGGGACATTGGATGGAATAGCAAGGAGGCCAGACACCCCCGTGAGTGGCTGCAGGAACCAACTCCATGGAAGACAAAAATTTCATGGAAAAGATGCATGAAATACCAGCAAGTGCCTCTGTAACCACTGGAACTAATGACTTAATATCTTATGGTTACGTGTCTTACGGTTGATTGACTTTGTTGATGGGGCTTTTCCGAAGTGAGGACAAATAAACAATCCCTCTTTTCTGCCTGGCAGCCTATTGTCATGAAATCAGCAGATATTTTATGTCTCTGAGACTTCAACCTCTCTGACAGCATGGCTAGCAGATTCAAAATGGGGTTTATGAGGGGGAAAAAATGGAAGATGAGCAAAAAATCTTAAAAAATCACATCTGAAACAAGAGTAAAACAGTAAATAAAAGGAGACACTTACTGCCATCATAATTGAGTGTGGCAAATTTGGCTTGTTTCTCTGCACAGCCAGCACTGTTGCACACCCTCATCTGCAGCTCATACCAGGTTGCCTCCTGGAGGTCATAGAGGATGTAGGACTTGGACAGGGAGGTCCTCTGAGCCGTGGTCCAGACCGTGGTCCCAAAGGGCCGATACTCCAGGGTGAAGGAGGTGATGGGGCAGCCGCCGTCGTTCCAGCCGATCAGGTTCAGCCTCACCCGCGTGGTGTTGATACTGGCAAAGAGCTCTTGTTCCTTGGAAAACTGGGGCTCTGGAGGCAGAGGGACATTCCAGACAAAATGCTTAAATATGGCGGATAAAAGGGCTCTCAAAATATAGAATTAAGAGAACTATTTCTAGCACAATCTTGACTTTAACTTAAACTCAGTGCCTATATATTCAACTTCTTCCCTTCCTCATTCTTAAATGTTTTTTCCCAGACTCACAAACCCAGATATCCAAATCCATATGTGAAAAAAATATCCATACATCTCAGCATGGGCCTGACTTGCAGCTTTGCATGGACGGGCATGACAACTTGTAAATCTAGTGCAGACACTTCAAATCAATAAATGTCCCTGATCACTGCTATGAAAAAAAGAAGGAGTTCAGAACTTCCTATAAAAATACCACAGAAGACAAATACACCTGAAAATTGTCCACCGGTGCTCCAGTCTTCTTTTTATTGGAACTGAACTAGGTTTTTTTGCAAGTGCAGAAGCTTCCATTTGAGAAGAAGATGACAAATTTTAAGAACTTGCAAGTAAAAATCAACTTTTAAAGAATATTAATATGTTCCTATTGCACATTTGAAAATAATATATGCTTTGAATTTTGTATTTCTGAGTAAAAATGTTTCCATTTAGAAATGGATCAGCAATTTTATTTTCTTTTCACACTCTGAGCTCAAATGTTGGTTTGTGTTGATCTACACACTGAAGTTTTTTGACAGCTTTACATAATACAGGAGTAATGACAGTAAAAGTGTCACCTTAGAATTGAAATAGCAACAGTAGATGGACAAGGGAGGTCATCAACAAATGCTATTTAAATTAAATACTTCTGCAGTGTATTTAAAAGCACTACTGCTAACTGCTCAGCAAAATTAGTATTTTTACTATTTAGAGTTACACCTAAATGTGGTGAAAATGATCTATAAAGTGCTATTTTATTCTATATAATAAAGCATAACTTATCCAGTGGGGGTCTTTTTGGCATTCTTGTATCAAAATGTACTCTCTTCTCTAAATTCTACAGGACTCTCAATGAAGCTGCTAATTCCTGCCATGTGTTGTGAACTATTTCAATTGATTCTGTTGATAGCTTTGGATAGAGATGCTTCTGTAGCTCTCACATCAGTGAGAATAGTCTCAGCCTTCTAAATCACCCAGTACCTGGTTCAGTCCACCAATGTTACACAGGGAGTTTCCAGGCCTTCATATCAAGTCCCAGAGAAACTCGGAATGTCGGGAGATCTGCTTTCTCATGAACTGGTGACCTTAAAGGTCTAAACAATTCTGTGATTTAGGTGCTATTTGAAGCATGTGTAAACTTTCCATTTCACGCAACGAAAATAAGAAAACTCAACTCTTACATCTCTAAATGTCCCTGTCTTTGAGGTCAGCAGATGATTCTCCCTGACTGCGATAATCTCAGCACATTCACAGCTGAGCTGCCGTTTCCCCTGAACTGCAGCAAGTCCTGCCACTCACATCTACCCCATTCCAGGTCTTCCCTGTGCCACTGAGTGTCAAATGAAACGTCCCCCTTGCTTGGGAGATCTGCAGCAGCACAGATGGGGTGAAAAGCACAGAGGTGGGCAAGGCATCCTTACCCAAAGTAACTATCTTTATTATGAAACTGCTCCCAAGTGAGTGTTTCTTACAATTGGTGAAGAGTTGTAAGATGGGCTGATCTTCAGGGCATTATGCAAAGCTACTGCACTCTCTGGCTTAGGGGCAAGAATCTCTAAAGTGTCCCTTTAAGTGGGTCTGTAGACAAATTTACTCATAATTCTGACACATATTGGCAATGTGGAACTTCCCTCAGCAACCAGGACCAAAGCACCCATTGCTGAGCTAAGAATTCCAAAAATTTGGTTGGTTTTGTCTTGCAGAACTTTATGCAGACTTTTCCTTTATTTTTGACACTGATCCTGTTGAGAGGATGCTGCTGCACAGCTCCTGCAATACTGCCTTGGAGCAGAAATAAGACACTGGCTTCATTTCCTTCAAACATAAATATACTCCCTGTCTTCCTTTAACATCCAGACAAATAAACTCCTGAATTTTTATAAGACAAGAAACAATCTCCTCATGGCAATAAAGCAGTTGGAATTGCTGGAGTCTGTGAGAGTGGCGACACCCTTTCACCAAATATCTACCAACCCATCTTAGAAAAAAAATTATGAGAGAAATAAGGACAGAACATCAGCCCCTAGAGGTTTCAAGTCCCACAGAGACAGCCTCTTCTGTCATTGCATGGACAGAACAGGAAATGTTTTCAAACCCAGTAATATTAAAATACCCAAACTTGTCTTCTCATCAAATCTAGAGCAGAATGCCAGAGCTGTAGGTGAGGGAAGGGGGTGGAAGCCAACGTACCTTTCCCAAGCGTCTTGGCCTCGATGATCTCGCTGATGCGCCCCGGCCCCACCCCGTTCTGAGCAGTCAAGGTGAACTTGTACCAAGTGCCACATTTCAGGGTCTCCAGCCTGTAGGACCTCTCGCTCGGGCTGATGGGAAAGCTGCCCCACTGCTCACTGTTATCTTCTGAGTACTGCAGGATGTAACCTGCAGGGAAAGCAAAGACGGCGACGATAAGCCAGGCACAAACCACGAATTCTTCAGGTAATCCAAGGAGTCATTTTAAAGGCCTAATAAAACTTAAGAAATGTGCAGGAAAACATACAGCTCTCCCCTGACTAAAAGAAACCAGGCAATGCGTTTTGCTTACCCTTCCAACAGCTTAAATGCCACTTTTACGATCGCTTCAAGGGGAAAAGAAAGGGATGGATATTTCTAAGTGCCCTTCAATCAGTAACAACCAGATGATGAACCTGGACCCTCAAAAGTGAATAGCTAGAGATTACACGTCTGGAAAATCAGATAGAGCAACTGTCATAGAGCTGACAGTATGCTGGGAGAAAGTGATTAAATGTGTGAATAAACCACCACAAAGACAAACTGCAATTTACTGAAAGCTGTTATCACCATGATAGTGCACATTAAGGGTTGACAGCAATACAAATTGCTTTGTTTTTCTTTTATTTTGTAGCCATTCATAATTATATACCAATCCTAGCAATATATGATAATTTAGTAAGAAGTAGCAATTAACCTGAATTACATTACCTCGGATAGAACTGCCACCATTGTCTCCGGGTATCCAGGAAAGGGTGATAGAGGAAGATGTAGTTTTGGATACAGTGAGTCTTGGCTGGTCTGGTGGAACTAGATGGGAGATAGTTAAAAATAGAAAATGCAATCAAATGATTTGACATGATCTTAATCACTTCCAACAGTCATTTATCAAATAGCTGTTTGGAGTTGCAAAAAATGCAAATGATTTCTGTCAAAGTGTCTGTTTAGTTGACATCCTTGGTTAATACAAGAATAGACAAGCTCTTATTTTTTATATTTAATTTTATATGCAATTTAGTTTTCAATTCTTAACCTTTGTTTTTCTCTGACTTTTTTTTGTATCTGTCCTGTCAGACCTCAATGGCATACAAGCTAGCCAGCCATTAATTCTCATCATTTTTTTATATCTGTTTTTGGGAGAAGATGAAATTTTAGTGGCAGGAAACAGATGTGCGGTTGCAAATGATGCCCCACTCATTCCTGTGTTTGCAGGATATTATGGCAAAAATTAAAAAAAAAGGTGAGTATCAAGGGTTTCTGGCAGTGTAACTGTGAGAGTTAATTAGGTAGCATAGGTAGATCTGTGTTTGGAGGCAGATCCATAACCTCTTCCAGGCTACTGAGGCTATTGCTATAAAGAATTCACAACTGTCAGCAAAGACTGGAAATGCTTCAGTTCTGCTGCTCCCCATAAACATTCTGGTTGTGTTTCATCTGTGGGACAGAACTGCACAGTTCCCAGGGCCAGCTCCTGACTGAGCACAGGGAGGTTTCAACTCCCATCCACTGCCCGGTTTCCTTTGGAGAAAAATCATCAAGTGGTTTGGGTTGGAAAAGACCTTAAAGATCATCTCATTCACTCCCTGCCATGGGCAGGGACACCTTCCACTATCCCAGGTTGTTCAGAGCCCCATCCAGCCTGGCCTTGGACACTTCCAGGGATCCAGGGGCAGCCACAGCTTCTCTGGGAAACCTGTGCCAGGGCCTCACCACCCTCACAGGGAAGAATTTCTTCTGGTGTGAAAAGGCAGAGAAGGAGTCACACCACATCCCAAGAAGTGGCACAAGACAGAGCAGACTGGGACTGGAAATTGACACAGAGACCTGGAACTGGAAATGGGACTGGGAACTGTCAGAATTTAGGCTCAACCTAAGTAAAACCCCAAACTGCACCAGTGTATAGTGTCTGGGTTTCCAGTGCTCAATGCTGAGGGGCAGAATGTGGCAAAGTAGCCAGTTCTCTTTTCACCTTGGGAAATCTGCCATGTGCCGATGTGATCATACACTAGTTATTGTCTGGAGAGGCCACCTTTGTCTTCTGCCTGGGTCATTCAGCTGGTCCTGTTGCTCAGGTGAGATGACCAGAACCACAGCACAAAAGCAGTAAGGCTGTGGAGCATGGTGTTTGTTACCTAGAGAAGGATGGCAGGTGAAACTTTAAAGAGCTAGTCAAAACTTTATAGGAGCCCTGAAGGGTAAATGTTTGCTACCACGTCACCCAAGTGTTTTCTGAACAAGTGTGACTGGCAGCCTCCAAACTCCTCAGAAACATGAACAAAATTGAGCTTTGCAGCCTCAAGAACAGGGAGTGAGGCATGGACAATATCCATCCTGGGAAAGGGTCAAGAAAGGGAGGCAAAGATGGGATGGAAACACGGAGAGGAGAGACAACAGGACGGTCACACCTCCCTGGTCACTGGCAAGGACAGAAGAGGGTGGTGGTGTCTGTGACTGGTGCTGGCAGGAGCTGCCCATGTCCTGACCCAGGCACTGCTTGACAGAGCCCAGCCCCTGAGCCAGGCAGGACAGAAGTCCCAAAAGCTCTGCTTTGCCTGTGTTTGCCATTGCCTGCCTTGTCTGTGTTTGCCATTGCCTGCTTTGCCTGTGTTCAGGGTGCAGCTCTTCCTGCAGAAGAGCTCCAGGAAAAGCTCCCCACTGCAGTTCATGTTCAAGCCACCAGATTGCAAAATAATGGGTGCTGATATAAAGCAGAGGCTGCTGGTTTGCAGCTATGGACTAGTTCAGAGAGGAGTTGATTTTGCTGCCCTCACAGGGCCAAACAGTGCTGAAGAAAACAAAAGAGACAGTTTACACTCTAGAGGAAAATTCTCTATGTGAGATGGATTTGTTCTGTTATTCTGACTGACTTGGCTGATTCCATGGAGAGACACTGCACAAACTACACTGGGAAAGATTTATTGTAAAAGCTTTCATCACAGCTTCACCCTACCTACAAAAAATGGTGGTCCCCCATATTAAAAGCTACTCTTTCTCTGTCCCTCAGGGAAGTTATATTGATTTGCTTTTAGTTGCTGCAGTTCAATAACAGCAAAGATATGCAATTACAAAAGTACTTAGTGACATACAAATATAAGGTTTCCACTTGATGGCGTTTTCTCCCCCTACTTCTTGTTGTGGTCATGCTTCAAACATTGCAGAAGAGCATCTTTAGTTTCTGTTGGATTGTAGGGAAGCTGATATACGCCAATATATGTCATGATGTTTGTTTGAAGGCTTAGTGGAATGGTTTTTGCAGGGTGAGTGGGGCTGCTGTGGAAACAACCTCTCTTTGTGCTCTCATGTTTGCACTAGAAGTTTAGACTCCAGATCCAGGAGAGTGATGGAACACTCTGGTACCAAAATTTGCAGTCAGTTGAAGCATTCGTAGGCTCTGCTTTAATGTACGGAACTCTGCATAGTGGATTCTTTTTATGTGAATACACAGGCTCTGCTTCACAGTACTGCTAATGTATATCCCTATATCGTCACTGCTTTTGTACTTATCAGCACCATCCTGGATACACTTTGTGCTTTACAACATCCTTACAAAAGGTAATGAACTGCATGAGCTGAAGGTGTACTGGCGCTTCATTTTCAATGCTTCCTCATATTTACCTCATATTCATCAATAAAATTCTGCTCCTGCATAACAAAGCTTTTGTCCCAGGTCTCAGTACGGAGGCAAAGTTTTGATGACAGCTTTTCAGAAGCTAAATGAAAGGCCTTCAGGCCTTTCTGAATTTTGTAATATATAAATGATACGTGTGATATAGATACTTTCTGTGTGAAGAACTAGAAGATGACCGAATGCAAACACTCAGTTGTCAATCTTACAAAAACTCACACAGAGACTTAATTGCAAGTGTGTGAATTGTTTCACCAAAAGCACCATTTGCTAGATCACAAAATCCCTCATGCTTGAGTCAGAATGACCTGCCTAATATTAATTTATTAATTTGGATGAATTAGGTTTGCATTAATACACATAAATACCGATATTTTACACCTTCAAACAAGCACACCTGTGCATTACCAGCATGTAGCAGTTAACAGCTGTGGCAACAATAGCTCCAACAGCCTTACCTTGGACCTGCAAATTCAGAATGATTTCATCTGATCCCCAGTTGTTGCTGGCCACACAACTGTAGTACCCAGAGTCTTCTGCTTTCACAGTTCTGATGACAAAGCTCCCGTTGCTAAAGATGCTCCTTCGCCCATCAATCATCACTAGACTGGGTGTCCCGTTACTACCTCACAGGAAACAAAGTGCATACATTAAAGAAGTTACAATCAAAATTACTCAGAAGTGGATATTTTTGAAGCAACTGAGAATGGAAAGAGAGAAGAAGTTGCGGGGTGAGGTGTGTCCCTTTAAAAAGTCAGCAAAGGAGTATTTTTAGTAGGGAAACACTTATATTTTTTTTTTTAAGTGCACTTAACCTGGCCCCAATGTGTGTGAAAACAGAAATTCACTCCTTCCTTAACTTGTTATTTCATAAAAGTGCAGAAATAAGAGTAAAGGCAGTTCCTGGCTACAAAGTTCATCCTTATAAAATGACAGCTATTTGTATCAATGCACAAATGGTTCCATGGCACTGAAGTTTTGCTGCTTTCACAGTGCTTGGTTGAAAATCATTGTCCATGTGTGTTTCTAAGTGCCTCTGTCAGACTGTGAAACTAAAGTTGAAAACAGGAGAATGGAAAATTGAATATGTGCAAGACATTCACTGCCCAGCTCAGCACAAACCTCTGTATCAGGCACTTTGCGTTCTCAGAATAAAACCTTTCGGTCTGCCTGAAGATAAAACAAAAAATACTCCCAGGTTTTACATTTTGAAAGTTTGCCTTTACCCATTCTTCATTATTTTTTCTCCTTTTTGATGCCTACAGACAATTAGTTTAAGGAATTTCTAAATTCCTCCTCTACCACGTGCAAGTCCCCACGAATGGTCCTTCTGCTTCCTGCCAGTGACCTAGGATCCCCCACATCACAACCATCAGGATTTTAAGCAAATGGGCTTCATCTGAGCTGTACATTTAGTTGCTGGTTACCTATCCTTCATCCATTTGACTGTTGGAGCTGGGTCTCCCACGGCTTTGCAAGGGAGAACGATGTCCTTCATCCAGGGAGTTGTCACCGTGCCGCTGAACGTCAAAATCCTGGCAGGAGCTGGGCAGGAGAGAGCAAGAGAGACTGAAGTGAGCTGTCCATTCACACAGCCCTTGGAAGGGAAATAGAGGCACCCAGAACTGAAGGTGGAAAACCAGACCAATCTGTTTCAAACGGTGTTTTTAGGTTATTAATTCCTTTTAACTCGTGGTATTAGCTATTTATTCAGGCACAAATATCAGTTTCAGTATCTGGAAGACAAGTAACTAAAAGAGAGGTCAGGCACAGGGTTGGAAGAGTCTTTGTAGAGAAAAAGAGCAAACTCAGTTGTTTATCATCTTCACTGACTTTTATATATTTTGTAGTGGAAATTATGGATGAAAATTATGTCCAAGAGATGCTTCTCTCAAAAATTCCACTGAGAAGTGTCCACGGGTGTCTTATAAAAGCTAAATTATTGATAGATCCCTGCTACAACAGCTTTGGTATTGAACAAAATAAACCTTCGTGTACGTACATGTTAGTACCTTGCAGAGCCTGCCTGAAGTCCACAAATATGAATAAACTCTAAACTCAGTGATCAGCTCTCAGATCACCTATGCACATCAACAAACATACCCCTCCTGTACTTTTAGTTTGTAATACACATGAACACTGGGGTTGTGTTACAGCTTCATTTTTTATTCCTCAGGAATGACCCTTGATAGAAATAGACTTGCTGCTGGCCTCTAAATATATATTTTAAAGGTGCATGCTGAATACAAACAGACAAAATACTCTATTTCTAGTCCTGATCTACTTCAGTCGTGCACACTGATCAGAATTTATACTTAATATACTTATACATTTTGCACCAATTAGAAAAACATGAAAATGAGATCCAGCATCAAATATAACTGGGACAGTTAATCTAGAAAAAAAAAATCATGCACAAAAGAACAAGCCTTGAAAAATTAAGTAAAATTACTTGAGTAGGCTGCAATGGGACTTGAGATATTCATAAAAAGAAAAGATTTCACAGATTATACAATCAGGTTAGACTGTGCTGCCTATGTTCCCTTCAAGCACTGTTGAAGGCCAAGCTTCTCAAGAGATTTTTCTCCGGTCAAAATTGTAAATGGAAGCACAAGTAGCTGTTTAAATATTTAGGTAACAGACAAAGTGAAGGTTGGGTAATGGGATAGAATTGCTTTCCTGACAGCCAAACATCGACAAGTCCTGTTCTGGCTAAAGAGCAGCTGAAGATCCCTGGCTCCCTCCTCCTGGAGCTCTGATCCTTAACCCTGGCAGGAGAGACCTGTGGCTTGTGCTGCCCTTGTACACCAGAGTGATGCAAAGCCACTGGGCAGGCAGAAGCTCTCATGGATCAGGCTGGTTTTCCACCAGAGCACTCCTCAGGCCACATCTAGAAAAGATTTACACAGGGCTGTGGTGCCAAGCCTTCTGTACTGGGTTTAATGGCCAGGTTTTGGTATGGGGGATTACAGGGGGGGCTTCTGTGAGAAGCTGCCGGAAGCTTCCTCCATGTCCAGCAGAGCCAATCCTTGGCGTCTCCAAGACAGATGTGCTGCTGGACAAGGCTGGGCCAAATAGAAATGGTGGGAACACCTCTGGGGTAACACGTTTAAGAAGAAAAGTTATTGTGCAGATACAGCTGTGGGCAGAGAAGAACAGAGTGAGCACGCGTGAGCGGAACGGCCCTGCAGACGCTCAGGGCAGTGCAGGAGGAGAGGCAGAAGATGCTCCAGGTGCCAGAATGGAGATTCCCCTGCAGCCCGTGGTACAGATCACGGTGAGGCAGCTGTGTCCCTGCAGCCATGGAGATCCGTGGCAATGCAGAAATCCACCTGCAGTCCGTGGAGGAGCCCATACCAGAGCAGGGGAATGCCTGGAAAGGGGATGTGAGCCTGTGGGAAGCCCATGCTGGAGCCGGGTCCTGGCAGGGAGCTGCAGACACCTGGAGAAAGGAGCCCACACTGGAGCAGGTTCCTGGAAGGACTTGTGACCCTGTGGGGGACCCAGGCTGGAGCAGCCTGTCCTTGAGGGACTGACCCCGTGGAGGAGTGCCCCACACTGCAGCAGTGTGTGGAAAACTGTTGCCCATAGGATGGACTCACATTGGAGAAGTTCCTGGAGAAACGTCTCCCATGGGAGTGACCCCACGCTGGACCAGCGGAAGGATTCCTCTCCCTGAGCAGTAGCAGGAACAACATGTGATGAACTGACCATAACCCCATTCCCATCTCCCTGTGCTGCTGGGGTGGGAGGTACAGCTGTGAAGGAGGGAAGGGTGGAACAAGGTGTTTTTAAGATTTATTTTTCTTTTCATTACGCTGCTCTGATTTTATTAGTAATGAATTCAATTAATATCTTTAATCCGATCTGTTTTGCCTGTGATGGTATTTGGTGAGTGATCTCTCTCTGTCCTTCTCTCAACCCATGAACCCTTCATTATATTTTCTCTCCCTGTCCAGCTGTGGACGGGAGTGATAGAGAGACTTTGGTGGGTGTCTGGCATCGTCAGGCTCAACCCACCACACCATGGGCTAATTAGCAAAGTAAATCAAACAGAAAAATGCTCAGAGCACCCAGAGACACAGAGTGAAATGCTGATTCTGCTGAAGTTGGTGTTAGAAGACACATTTGTCTTCAGTGGTGCCAGGTTTTTGCTGCAGGAGATGCCTCGTGGTGCTCGTGCCATCTTGAAAAAGCAGCAGGAGACGCTGTCGGCTCTGACAAAACACACCTGCCAGCATCTGGACTGCTTGAGTTCCTGTCCCATGCACAATTCCCTCTGCAACGTGGAGACTGAAAACTCATTGAAAATTAACTATTAATCATTTTCTCCCTGGCCCTCCCACATCTTCAGCGTTCCTTGAAGTATCCAGCTATTTCCAAGTGTTGCCAGTTCCTGGAGGACAAAGCACGCTGGAGTCCTGCTGAAGCCTTCAGCATGGCATGGCATCACTGTCAGCAAACTTTCTGTGTCATCCCTTGATTTTTAATAGTTATTTCAACATGAATTCTTCCTTAAGTCATAGGTTGGACGTCAGATATTGAAAGTACATCATTTATGCTGTAGCTCCTGGTTTTCAATATCCCGTATCCCTCTTTTTACTGTGATGTGTGGAAGTAACACAAACCCCACAGAAGCCTAAGCTAGTGGTAAGATGATAGTCCAGAACTCAGAAAATTATCAGAAAAGCACAGTGTACTATTTTTGTGAAAGTATCCACAGCTTTCTATGGATTATCTTACTCCTTCCAAGTACCGAGTGCTTTTAAAAGAGATGGTAAAACAGCAGGAAAATTTTCAAGCCCAATTTTCTTTATAGCTGAACTTCTAAAAATGTTCTGAGACTGCTAAACAGCGCACAAAGAAAACCAGAAACAAAACAAATGTCAAGTGAAATCCATCTCAGAGCAATAAGTTTGAAATTCTAACAGGCATTCATGAGGTAAAAATGCCTGGAATCTCACAGACCTCTCCCTTTTGAGCTGAGGGAGTTTTAGGAATCATGTGGGTAAGCTGCATGGTTTAGTTCTTTGTTATCACAGGTACCCACATGGCTCCAGCCTCACATTTGATGTCATGGCACTGGATTAGGGCTGTGTCTGTGCCTGTTTTTTGCAAATCACCCAATTATTAATTGAGGATAAAGAGGATCCTTCACAGAACAATGCACTCTCTTGTGCTAATGCAGTTTTCTGCATGTTTGTTTGTTTAAATTACAAATCCTCTGACCTCCATTTACTGTTACAGAAATAGAAATGGGCAAAAATTCTTTGCAAGAGGCTGTAACACAGGCTGGGGTTTTTTTTTTAATCTCTGGAGGACACAATTGTGTTTTAAAAGCAGATTGTAGAGGGAACTGAACAAGAGCTATGACAGTTCACTGCATTTCAGTTAAAACAAATAAAACAAAAATAAAGAGAAAACTCTGGGTCAGGAGTTTCTTTCATTTTCTTTCTCACAGAAGAGGGTGGGGAGGCCCTGGCACAGGGTGCCCAGGGAAGCTGTGGCTGTCCCTGGATCCCTGGAGGTGTCCAAGGCCAGGTTGGACAGGGCTTGGAGCACCCTGGGATAGTGGGAGGTGTCCCTGCCCATGGCATGGGATGGAACTGGATGAGCTTTAAGGTCCCTTCCAACTCAAACCATTCCATGATTCCATGATTCTGATATTCCAGTCTGATGAACCATTAGAGGGACAGACCAGTGGGGCGCGTGTTGCCATGTGAGCCCCACATGTTTTTTAAAAACATTAAACACACAAGGGAACATAGACTGGGGGAGAAATCTGTTCAAAATTAATGCTCAGGTATTCTGAAAAAACAGAAGGAACTCAACATAAAAGTCAGAGAGTTGTCCCCAGAGGATCAGACTGCCATGGGTCTGGATCTGTTATTGTCATGCTGCCAGCAAATGTCATTCTCCATCAGTCATGGTCAGTAAATCAGAGGAACAAGTGCGTGCAAGGTTTTTTGCCTTTGGAATATACTTGATAGGCTAAACCCACATCTTTCAAGTCAGCAGTGAGGAGCAATTTGAGGGGCAGGAGCATAGCTTGCTTACGTGGAGGCTGAACTTTCATTGCCATGATTATTTTCTGTTTGTTGCGCTTTTTTTTTATTATTTCTGTCAGTTAATTACAGAGAATAACAATCTGTTCTGAGAAATGAAGACACTAAAGAAAGAAAGAAATATTAACTTGAATTAAGCTTTCATTTAAATTGGACTATCCATTTCACATCAAACCCCTATCTAGACATTCTCATTGTTCTCAAAGGAGTTCTTAAAGGGGTTATAATTAAGTTGACATAATTCAATTCAAAGTTAACTCTCATTAGCTGTCATGATGGTATCATTACTTGGACAGTTACTGAGCAGCAAGAGAAGCAAAAAAAAAGGAAGAAAACAACTTCAAAATAATGGCCCACAGGATGTTTTTGCATTGGGAACTTACGGAAAAATCAGGCTACCACTGCTTTTGCTGTTTGCTTCAGACATACTGGGGGTGAGGAAGGTCCTTGAGGCTATTAACTCTGCCCATCCTTCCTCACTGTGCACACACTGCCCTTAGCACTGATCACCACTTTGTCCCAGCTCCCTGAAACCCCTTGTGATGCATTCATAAAGGAAATCTTGTACGTGATACAATAATTTCTAACCCAGCTGCATCCAAAGTTCATAAAATTGCTATCTATCAGTATTCCTAGCGCCCATCACACCCTCCACAAATGGATTATTCATTACTTTTCCAGTCCTAAGTGCATGTAAGAGGTTTTTTCTGAGCACCATCTAATGCAGACTATATATTGGAGAATCACTACAAGCTCTGAGGTTGACTGGGTGCATTCTACTGTCCTTTGAAATAAAGTCTTCTTCAGACTGACCTGTCTATATTGAAGTAATTAATTATTTTTCTTTAAAGTCATCTTGCCTTTTCATAAAAGTTATTTTTAAGTTCTCTTATTTGTCATCATGGATTATGTTACATAAGCATCAGAGGAGCAGAATTAATTCTGGTAAGCTGGATCAGTTTAAGCACATGTGGGTCAAGTTGCAACTTCTCAATTTTTGGCAAACAAAGAGCAATTGCAGTCTGCAATTCCTCATAACTTGGGGTTATGACTCTTGTTGCCTGCACTGACCTGTGTTCATCTTTGAACATTTCCCATGTTTTTAAAATGTGTAGGGCGTGGAAAAAGAGAACTTCTGGTACAATTTGTGCAGGGTTTGCCTGCAGCCTCAATCTATTAGTGCACCATGTTTAATAATTTTTGCTCTTATTCGAGCACCTGTTTTTATGCCTATTTTTGTTTCTTTTTTCTTTTCTGCCCCACACATTCATTACACACAGGTGACAGCCAAAAGGAGAAGCACACTGAAACTTTTTCCCTGTTTCCATGAGATTTCTTTCACTATCTTCCTTCATTGGTGTCCTTTACACTTCTTATCCCACTTTTAAGATCTCAACTTTGGTCTCACTGATGTTCATAATGCAGTCTGTAGTTATCCTACAATGGAAAAGCTCCAATTTTACAGATCCTCCAGACTTTTCATGGCCTTTGGGTCATTTCACTAACACTGTGCAACTACTAAGAAAAACCATCTGCTGAAAGTCTGTACAAAAACTGCCAGAAAGAAGTAGAATGTAAAGGTGACTCAGTTTGCAGAAAAAAGCCCTGTAAGCAAGGGTATGGATATTAATAAGCATTTCTCTGCTTATTCCAACTTTGGCTTCCTTACCTTGCCAGGCCCTCCCTGTATTTACACTGATTCATCTGCCATTGTGATCTACAGTAGTAGTGCCTTAGTCACTACAGGATTCTCAGAGCAATGCTGAAAAATATTCTTCTCATATGATGAAAACTGTAGCCTAGGGATGTGGCAGAGGAAAGACGTGGAAGTTCCCGTCACAAGCCTGAGGGACCCTGTTTGCAGCTTCTCTGTTTTGGGGAGTTGCCACGTGTTCAGAGAGCACCCTCCAGAAACAGCAGTGCCATCCTTGACAATCATAGAATTCTTGAAGGATTTGGGTTGGGAGGGACCTTAAAGATCATCCAGTTCCACCCTCTGCCATGGGCAGGGACACCTTTCACTATCCCAGGTTGCTCCAAGCCCCATCCACCCTGGCCTTGGACACTTCCAGGGATCCAGGGGCAGCCACGGCTTCCCTGGGCACCCTGTGCCAGGGCCTCATCACCCTCACAGGGAAGAATTTCTTCCCAATATCCAATCTAAACTTACTCAATGTGAAGCCATTGCCCCTTGTCCTGTCCCTCCATCCCTTGGAAATTGTCTCTTCCTATTTTTCTTGTTGGCTCCTTCAGGTACTGGAAGGTCACAACTAAGTCACCTTGAAGACTTCTCCTCTCCAGGCTGAACAATCCCAGCTCTCCCAGCCTTTCCTCCCAGCAGAGCTGCTCCATCCCTCTGCTCATCCTGGAGCCTCCTCTGGCCTCCCTCCAGCAGCTCCACGTCCTCCCTGTGCTGGGCCCAGGGCTGGAGCAGCTCTGCAGGTGGGCTCTCACCTGAGGGGCAGAGGGGCAGAATCACCTCCCTAACCTTCTGCCCAAACTGCTTTGGATGCAGCCCAGGATAACAGCTCTGATGTTAATCTGCCATCACCAAACTGGTGATCTACCAGCTAGACAGGTAGGAACAGGGAGGTTTCCCATGGTGATGGAGTGTGCTCTTCCACGCAGAAAGTGCTTTCATGTTGCTGGCACTAGGCTGAAGTTCTGCAAAGCCCTTTTAGAAAGTACCTGTCATCATAATGCACTTGAGACTTTATTTTACATCATTACATCATTAAACACCCAAGTGAAGGATCAGCAGACTTGTAAAACTGTAAAGTCAATTAAATGCATCTAATTTTGCAGCTCCAGGGATCTGTGCATTACTCTGCCCATACTGGCACAGGCTGTGACGGTACCAACTTGAGTGGTAAAAAAACAAATCAGCCTGAAGACCCCATGCAGAGATTGAGTGTGAGGGGACTCTTCTCACTTCGCCGTTCAGAATGTTAGGTCTCCATTTCCAAGCTAAGGTGCTCTAACATTGAAGGCATCACATCTCACAAGGCAGAATTCACAGGCCCCAGCAATATCTTTTAATAGAACAACTAATACAGCTGGAAATAAATATTCAAGATTTGAGGAACATTATCCTTTCATCATATCTGAAATAGAAGCAGCAAACTTCAAAGCTAATGCAAGCAGAGAACAATTGTTCAGAGTTTAGATATGTTAATCAGACCATTTTATACAGAAGATGGTACTTGTGGAGTACACAAGAGATCTTACTAAGGAAAGGAATGATGAAGAAGTTACCTTGTACAGCAAGGAAAAGAAACACATTCAGAGGGGGAGAGACATCATCTGCAAACCCTCTGTACCCAACAACTGAAGATAAAAATTGCTCCAGAAGGCAATCTATTTCCTTCTAAGGTAGGTTGGCTGAGTTACCCCCCAGAGGAGCCCGTCACCCCCTCTCTGCTGACTCCAGCGAAAGCTTGAGCAATTAGCTGAGAGCTGCCACCTCGCTTCGGCAGGGAACTGCAGCAGCTCCTGACAAACCCCACCCTGGGCGAGCAGTGAGGCACAGCGAGCCCACGTGCCAATTACGGCAGCAATTAGCGCTGCAGAGCCCCGGGTTGCTCCGAGCAGGGCTGTCCCTGTACCTTTGGCCAGCGGCTCCACCGTGATGATCTCGCTGCTGTTGCCTCTTCCCGCAGCCGTCACGGCCACCACCCACACGCTGTACTGGCGATTCCGGCTCAGGTTGGGGATTCTGTAGGAAAATGAGTCGGGAGAGGCTTCAAACTCGCTGATCACCTGTGGTGGGAGAGACAAATGTTTCCAGGCTAAAATAAACAGCATTTGGAGAAAGTCTGCGAAGCTGAGTGCTACAGAGCCTGCTACTGCGGGGCTCTTGGAATGGGTATCGATTGCTCCAAGCAGATGGCAGATGGCAATAAACAGAGCAGACACAATCACTTGTTGCAATCCATTCATATTCAGTGAATTTGCGCCTGTGTCTTGTTCACAGCTTGTTTTTATTCAGATTAGGGCTTTTATGTGCCATTTATTTTTACAGGCTTGGATAAACAATTGAAGTGAACAAAAATGACTAAATTTTACCATCAAGAGTTCTGACAAACTGATTTAGCTCTACACAAAACTTGCCCAACAGAGGATTCAGTCCTGCATCTGCTCTGAAATCTAGGATTTACTACTTTGGTCACCTAGAACCTTTGGTGTTCCTTATTCCTGGGATTTGGTGGCTTATTCCTTCAGCATTGGAGCAAACAAAGACATGAAACTGTGTTCTGTAGTAGACTGTTCAAACTTCCCCCAAGTCTAGTTTTGTTCAGTCACAAAATTACTTCCATTCAAAGACTCCCAGCTGAAGGTCATCTCAGCCAGTTGGCTGCATTAGCAGGGAAGGGCAAGAGCTGGAAGAAATGCCAGTTGTGTCCCTTCTCTGTCACTTGAGTGCCTCGGCCCAAGGGCTGCCATGAAGCCAACCAGCTGCTCTGCAGTCCCTGCTCATCCTCATGAGAGGTTCTGCATCCTGCTTGGAGCAACCTGTGTGAGGAAAGGTGTGGAGGAACACATAAATTCCTTCGGGGATGAGCCTCAGCACATCCTCCACAGGAAGTTTTACTCCTCAGTGGAGAAGGGAACCCTCAGCCCTGCACAGCATTACAATGCTCAATTTAGCCACTTTTATTTCTGACATGGGCTTTGTGATGCCTGCACGTAAAAATAGAGGGGTAACGAACCATTGGAATGAATAATACTCACTTCCCTGTGCAATGCTGAGCATGGTAACGGCTAACTAACACTAGGCTAAAAATAATTAGGAGGTTAATGACGTAGAAAAGAAGATTTTAGCAGGAATCAGCATTAAAAATAATGCATCAGTGCAATCTAAACTTGGTTCAGACTGACAGAAAGTGTGCATGGAATCCCTTTGATATACAAATATCTGCTTGTGGTAAAGGCCAATTCCACCTGATTAGCATTTCAAAAGGCACATTGACCTGAAAACATTGGAATATGTAGTCCTTCAAAGTGAATTCCAAATAAATAAGGGATGTTTCTGAGATATCACTAAACACCTCTCCATGTGAACTGGCAGACAGTTTCAGCTACTGAGTGGGTCACCGCACTTCTCTATTCTGGAGCTGGCATCTCCTACAGCCAGGGGAAGAGGGGAGTTTGAAATGCTTGAAATCCAGAGTGAAGACATCTGCATCTAAGCCAGGCACCTCAACTCCCCTCAGAGACCATGCAAAGGCTTCTACAGGAACACATCCTGTTTCTTCCATGGAGACTGACTTTTCTGGGGAGACTGGCTTGCTCCAGCCAAGTGCCCCAGGCTCAGAACAAGCCCAGGTGGGGACCTTGCTGTATTTTCTGGCCAAGCTCATTGCCCCTTTGCTTGTCAAAGTGCCAAGTCGGTTTGTCCCATTTAGCAAGAGTTTGCCTGGGTTCCCACTTCTGATACGAAGAGGTCAGTGCAGCCAGACACTTCTATTATTATGTGAAATATTGCAGCAGGTTTTGAGAACCATCTGTCTTGACATTTACACAAGAGCATTGGACAAATGCCCATAGCTTGACAGGCCGGATCTTTGTGAGGTCATACATAAAAATTAATGTATTGATCATGGCACAGGAGGCTGAATTTTAATATTCATGAGGCAGCATTTCCTAGGGTTAATTTGAAAGTCAAAGAGACCAGGCTGCCTCTGGCTCCTAGGCTCCACTCATTAATGCAGTTATCTAGCACAGGTTACTTCTAAACCACCTACTGACATGGGACATGGATACAGCATATAGGAACAGCTAAACATCACAGAATTCCTTACTGCTAGCTTTCATTCCAGCAGTCATCAGCTCTTTCTCACTGGAGCTCCAAAGATGGAAGAATCACAGAATTTTCTGCTCTAATCCTTTTAAAATGGCTTGTTTTCAATTCCTTTCTTTCACCCAGCATCATTCACACATTTGCATCTGTGGCTATTACGTAAAATCAGTTATTCTCAGAATTAATTTATTAATCGAATCTGGTAAATGTATTTTCATTAAATAAATGATTCTCATTTTCGTAAAACAAACTGCTACAGCAAAAGATTTTGGTTTCTAACTGGTTAACATACATCTTGTGTTTCCTCAGCTCACATTCCCTTTTAAACACTTGGGGATGCTTCAGTGACAAAGAATCGATTTTACTCTAAACTTTTGCCTGTCATTTCAATTAACCTAACATGCCAGAGACTTTGATTACACAAGAGGAAAAAGAAGGCAGCTTTGTCAGCAACGAGAAGATTAAACAATTGAAATAAGAAATATTTTAAAGGAATGTCACCTTGTCACTTATTGGCCTATGCATGTGCCAGTATGAAACACAGACTGCTGTTCTGTCTTAGGAGCAGTAACATGCTTGCTCAAGGGATTTTTTTTCCCTAACTGCTATTTTTCTTCAGCTTATCGATGATGGGTTAATATTTCTTCTGTCTTTAGCTCACTGCCTAAGAAGGACAGACAGAGATCAGCCTCTGAAAAGCCAGCAAGGGCTGTGAAGAATTAAATGAAACCAAAGTCCTTTATCAGGATGCAGGCGATCTGCTTCCCAAACCAGGCAATGGCAAGAGATGATGAGGAACAGCCAGAGCAGGGAGCATCATTTTCCTCTGAAACTTCAGCCCTATTGGTGCATTCCTTCGTATGCTTTGAGGCACTATGCCATCTCCTGGTATTTCTGACTCCTTTAAAGCACAATTAAATTGGTCATGTGCATAAACTCCAATGCCTCTGGCTTTGATTTTTGATTGTTTCTTTTATTTGTTGGTTGGTTTGTTGTGTTTTTTAACCCAAACCAGGAAAAACGTAAAAGGGTGCTATAGAAAAAACTCCCAAACATTTCTAACAGTTTTCCAGGCAATCAGGGAGTTCCCCAAGCAGGAAGATAAGACAACAGATAGCATCTACAGTTACTGGAAGGTTATTTAGTGAAAGCAAGCCTGCACCTTGCTTACAACTGGTTCTACACAACTTCCGATGTAAGATAAGGGAACTACAGATCTCTATCTCCACATTCTTTGCAAGTTGCAGGAAACCTGGAAGTGAACTGAGAAAACCATATGGAGACTTTAAGGACATGACTGAAAAGCAAGAAATATTCCAGGTTTGTGGTGTGTGTTGTGAAGTAAGAGCATATACAAGTTGGTTACCTGTGTAATGGCAGCCTCCCCTTGAAAATTAAAAATACATATATATATATATATATATATACACTATCTAGAGTGGGAGGTGGGCTTTCATCAGAACTTTAGGTAGCAAATATGGCATCATCTCAAAACAGAGCTGGAAGGACTTCAGGAGATCTTTCTTCTTTAAACCAGGTTCTACTGGACCTGCACAATTTCAAACAGATGTTTTCCCAGCCTGATTTTGAAGACTTACAATAAAGGGAGATTTTGCAACTCCCTAGGCTGCACAAGCCATTCCATTGCTTAACTACTCTTATGATTAGAAATCATTTTTTTAAATCTAGCTTGAGTTTCCTGCTGCTGTTTCAACCCACAGCCTCTTTTCCAGTCTATTAGGAACATGAAGAATAGATTATTACCTTGATCTTTTCACCAGTCTTTAATCTACATGAAGTTTTATCTTTCCTTTCCCCACCAGTGCCCTTATCTTTTTACAATGAAATAACTCTGATGCTTTCATCATTGTTCTGAAATCCCATTTTCTCTATCAGTTTCTCTAATAATATCTGCTGTTATCCTTCAGACTAACGATGGTCCATAGCTTTCTCACAGTTTCCACACCTGTATTCAACAATTCCAGGGTTTCTCATTTGGCTTTTCACAACAGGATAATAAAGGCTGTTAATGTTCATCCTGGGAGGCACAATAACCTCAAAATCCTCTTCTGAAGAATCAAGCCAATTGCTCTCTACCCAGTACTTCTGCAGTTGGTTTTTCAGAGTACCCATTTTCTTGCTTAATTTTATCTAACTTTTGCCAAACCAATTTCCCAGTTCATCAAGACCTGCCTGAATTCTAGCTCTGCCTCCTGTGTACAAGTGTAATCCCTCCCAGCCCTATATCTCCTGCTAATTTAATAGGCTGCCTCCCTATTTCATTAGCCAGGCCAGTAATGGAACCACTGAACAAAAGTGGACTCAGGAGAGACACTTAGGCCTCTCCCTCCTGCCCACAACAACGAGCCACTGGTTTTGTAGCCTGCCACAGAACAGCACTAAGTTTTTGATGTCTGGCCCGACTTGAATCAGTGAAATGGTGTTTACATAGCTGGGTTTCTCTCGACGAACATCTATCCTCTGGGCTTAGCTCCGCTACTAAATGTGAGAGAGCCAGGCAGTGTGTTGAGCACTCCATCACAATGATCCACACTACTTTTAAACTCGATCTTATTTTTGCGCTGTTTTAAGTAGCTTTTCTCAAAACAAATCTGCTTTAGAGGGGCTCGTGATAAGCAGTGTAGAATGAGAGCAGTCACCATCACATCCTCCTGGGGCCAGGTGCTGCCCCTTGGCCCCTGTTCAGTCACTGGTGCAGATGAGGCCTAAAACAAGCGCTGAGTCTCACTAGTAATTAAAGTTTTCAGTTCTACACAGTAAAAACAAAGATCTCCATCTTTTTCCATAACACTGTCACCGAATTGTCTACTCTGCTCTACCTCAGGCGTTTTCTGATCCTGGGAACCATAGAATCATCAAGACTGGAAGAGACCCTCAGGATCACCCAGTCCCACCATCACTCAGCACCACCACCATCACCTAAACCATGTCCCCAGGGGCCATATCCAGGCTCCTCTGGAACAGTTCCAGAGACAATGACCACCACCTTCCTGAGTAACTCATTCCAATGCCTGACCACACTTGCAGGGAAATTTTTATTTCTCATCTCTAGTCTGAACCTTCTTTGGTGCAGCTTAAGGGCGTTTCACCTCATCCTTTCACTTGAGCCACGGCAGAAGAGCCTGATCCCACCTCACTCCTCCCTCCTGTCAGGGAGGTGTGGAGAGTAATGAGGTCTCTCCTGTGCCTTCTTTTCTCCAGACTGAACAACCCCAGCTCCCGCAGCCACTCCTCACAGGATGTGTTTTCCAGACCTTTCCCCAGCTCTGTTGCCCTTCTCTGGACTCGCTCAACCACCTCAAAGTCCTTTCTAAAGTGAGAGGCCCAGAACTCAACACAGAATTCGAGGGGCAGAGAACTGTGATGTTTTATTTTTAAAATGATGTTTTAGAGTCTCCCGGACTCACAAGATATCCAGTAGTGGGGGCTACAATAAGTTGTTTCCACCTGGAAGCAAACTGGGGTAATACAAAATCAATACATCTCGGTATTTATAGAGAATGAACTTTGAGTTCTGCATCCCTGAGCAGAGCAGACAGACCACTGATGTGCCCTCTCAGTGAACTCCCCAAAGAAGTGAGACTCTGCCTGAGGTCACGAATTGCACTTTTCATGAGGACTGCTGGCTTTTGCCTTCCTTTCACAGATGGACAGGCTCTCAGAACTCCAAATAACCACTAATCCTGGACTGTGGTCTCCAGCAAGACTCTTGGCTGCCACTTTGGTCTAACAACAGTTTATGTTCAGGGGTTGTTGTTTTGGCTCTTGTTTCGAAACGTGGTATCTGTTTTTCACTCAGCATTATTGAAGGTAACTGTTGAAAACAGAAGCTGTGCACGAAAGAGAATGTAGCTGCCGTATAATATTTCAGCTTTTTTTCCTTAAATGCAGAACTGAAATGTTAGAAAGTTTCAGATGGAAATTTTGGAAAGAACAGAAGCAGCTCCCTGCCTTCCCACTGCCAGGCAAATCCTGCAAATCCACAGAACCAAAGAATCACAGAATCATTGAGGCTGGAAATGACCTCCAAGATCCTTGAGTGCAATCTGTGGCCCACCCCCACCTCGTCACTCAACCCAGAGCACTGAGTGCCACATCCAGGCTTTCCTTGGACACCTCCAGGGATGGGGACTCCAGCATCCACCTGGGCAATCCCTTCCAACGTTTAACCACTTTTTCAGTGAAAAAATTCCTCCTGATGTCCAACCTGACCCTCCCCTCGTACAGTTTGAGGCCATTTCCTGTTGTTCCCTGGGAGCAGAGCCCGACCCTCACCTGGCTGCACTCTCCTGTCAGGGAGTTGTGGAGAGCCAGAAGGTCCCCCTTGAGCCTCCTTTTCTCCAGGATAAACAACTCCAGCTCCCTCAGCTGCTCCTGAATTCTCATTTCCAGGAATTACACCTGGAAAACAACACACTGCCTGGATTCCCAGGTAGCCCACAAGGGGTACATCACCTGCCTGTCCCTTTGGAGCAATTCCTGGAGAGTCCATCAGCCTCCTGATCAGGGAAGCAGCATGTGGTGCCATGGGCTGGTGGCCATGGGAAGGTCAGGACACCCAGGACTTATTGTCAGACTATTGATATACCCGAGGGTGAGTCTAGGGAGTGAGACAAGAAGGGAGTTTTATTAAAAAATCAATATCAAATTTGTTTTGGTAGGGCTTTACAAGGAGACCTTTTAAAAGTCATATAAACCAGCACATCATCAGAATCAATTTATACTCTGTCACATCTCTCCCAAGGTCTGCTCTCTGACAAAAATAAGATAGGAAAAAAAATGTAAAGTTGACAAAGCAATTAAAATAATGAATGTACTCTGTTTGGGAGCTGGCACCAAAACTGTGAAAAACTATGAAAAGTCTAAAAATAGTACATGTGGTATATTAAAAAAAGACACATTTTAAATACCATCCAATATAAGGTTTTAAAATAACCCCAAAATTATACACTATTTCTATGCTAAATAAAGCACAAGGATTAATAAACATAAATATCTTCATGCTGTAAAAAGTACTATATGGATACAGTGATAAATACTGCTTGTAATACACAAATCAATGAACATACATTTAAAATTCAACGTTAGAGATTCTGCTGACTCCAAATAAACTTCTGTTCAACAGTAACTTTATCTACTTAGCCAACTTCTGACAGCTACTTCTCCCCTATTTCAACGAGACTTTCAGCATCCTTTTAATCACTGAAGGTTCCACAGCATGAAACAACAAATCATTTGTGCCTTATAACTGCTTTAACTCTATTTTCCAAAGTTTCCTTTTATTAAAGTCTTTAATCTGGAGAGGAAATGAGGATCAGAAAGTGTGATGCAAACCTAGAGTTAGAATTTGGACAGATCCTATGGAAAATTGAGAAAAAATTTGCATCTGTCTGAAAGAATTGTGTGGAAAAAACCTGGATGATGGGAATTTATGCCAGATGATTGTTTAAAGATCTAGTTTAAGATAATTGTGTATACTTCCACATCTAGTTTAAGTTGCATATCACCTAGTTTAAGATAACCATGTGTACTTTCTCTAGAGTCAACAAAAAGAAGGGCAGCTTTCAGGAGGAGATTCACCCAGCTTCTCTCAGACATCTATATTCTTTCCTTTAACAAGAGGAAAGCCCTGATGACCCCAGAATTAGCGGCGGTGACTCTGTTCAAGGTGTCTGAAGTCAGATGAACTGGATCCCACCTTGAGTCTATAAATTACAGAGAGAGAGAGAGCAGAGATTGCTCCCTTCTTCCACCGGGCAGAGAGCCTCCTGCCTATGCTTTTGACAGGATATCGGTAACAAGTTGCAAAGAACACCCTCCAGGTGTTTTCTGGAGGATTCTGCTGTTAGGGAATATATCTCAATCATACAGGACTTAACAAGAAATCAGGATATTTGGCCTAGGTGTTTTGCACTGGGACCTTTTGAAAACTGTGAACCAGGGTTGAGAATCCGCAGCCTATGCATTTGGGGAAGAGAGGAGGGAAATCTGGAGAAAGAGTCTGATTCATGACACTTCCACTGAACATAAAAAACCTTACAAATACACCCTCACTGGGAATCTGACTGTGTGAGTTTTTCCCTCAATATGATGCTCTACAGATTGACAGTAGAAGGTGCATTGAGATGTGAGAAACATGAATAGTTTGATCCCTACTGCTGCTGCTGCTGCTTATCCTATCACAGGACTGAGTAGACAGAATGTCCCTGGGAGTGGTGTCTTGTGCAGACATAATTTGCCTGCTTTTTAATTTGACAGCTGGTTAAATCACTTTCTTTTTTTCCTCTTAGTGGCTTTAAATAAAAGCAAAAAAATGAAACAAATATAAAAGTCTAAAAGGCTTAAGAGCTAGTTTCTTGTAGAAAAAAACCAAATCAAAAATATCAGCAACTCTCAGCCCCAGATGTTGATCAGCTTCCAATATTGGTTATGTTTCCAAGTGAATTGACTTGGGTTTTGGCCAAATATAAGATTATTTCCTTCTTTTCCATCACTACTTCACACCTCTTCATCTACCTCTTATTCAAACCCAGCTGTTTCACAGAAATATTTCCAGGCTAAAATGAATCTTTGCTGGGCTTTCAGCTTTTGGAACTTTCTATAGCCTTTGGAGAAGTCCAGAAATGTAGATTATCTTTTTCAAGGGCTCTTTCCAACACAGGTGCCTGGGGCTGACTGTAGGGGTTTGCATTATGAGATAATTCTTATTCATCACCCCTATTTCAGCATTGGGGTCTGCTCTGTGCTCTGGTTCACCATCCAGCTAGCCCAGCTGATGCTCGTATCATGACAGCGTCATCTGGGATCTCTGCAGGAACATTCTCACTTCATTCATCAGGCTCAACAGCACCTGGCTCTGGAATTTCTTCTCCTTCCAGTCCTCAGGCTTTTGGTCATTTGGGATCTCAGTCAGGGTGGGTTTAAGGGACAAATCATATCTCATAGCAGAACCCAACAGCTAGCAACAGTTTGATCAACCAACATTTCAAAACTACTGTCAGGGTTAAAGGCCACAGAATAAACTGGTCCTTCTTATCTGAAGTGTAGGGGTTTAAATATGTACCTGTATGTTTTGCAAGCTTCTTGTCGTATTTGCCGCTTGGGTTAAAAAGTGGGGTTAAGAGTAGAGAAAATACAGACCAATAACATCATTCGGGTGTCAGTGAACAGTATGACATCACCTAATCAGAAATACACATATTAAAGTCTATTTGGACTTGTTGATTAGAAAAGTGCAGCCATTATTGTGGTTGTTGCTGTTTGGGTTTTGTTGATTTGCTGGTGGGTCATTCACTAATAGGAGCAAACACATTAAACAGGCTTTTCCTGCTGTTTCCAACAAAGAAGGTCATTAATCTGTGCATCAGTCTACTGCTTTCTCCACAGAAAGCCTGGAGATTAATGGAAAGGAGTCATGTAAGTAGAACTGCACTATAAAAGGATAATAAATTGAGAGAATCTGCTTCTCGGTGATTTTCCTTTTCAGGGCACAGTCCGTTGGTTCTTGTCTTTCCTCCACTCATGTGGAACTCACTGAAGATGTGAAATAAGATGACCTCACTCCCGCTCTCTGATTTCCTGATAGTGAAAGCTAAAAGCAGAACTTGTTTGTGAGACTGTGCACAGAAAGTGTTCAGATGTGAAAGACAAACAGCTCTGCCAATGGCCTAAAATCTCACATGGGTTTTATTGGAGCCTTTTAACTTACAAGACATCTTGATGACAATCTCATGTGTTTCTTCTCCTCAGAGAGTTGCTCTACCACTGTCTGGTTTCACTTGTTGGACACAAGTTTTGGCCAATTTTCCAGCTTTAAACTTCCATATAATAACAGAATTGAGGTTGGAAGGTTCCTCTGGAGGTCACCTAATCCAACCCCCTTCTCAAACCAAGTTTGATTGCATCAAGTTTCTCAGGGATGTGTCTAGTGAAGTCTTGAAGACTTCCATACATAAAGATCCCACATTCCCTCTGGGCCCCACCTTCAATATTTGGCCAGGATCTCATTGTAATTTTTTTCCCCCAGCTGATCAGAATTTCCTATGTCAAAAATTCCCTGTCCTTGTCCATTGGCACTTTCTCATCCTGCTTCTTAACCTTCCTTCTCCTGCCCTCAGCACAACCATGCTTCTTTAGGAGGTGCTTTCTACCTGTTCTGAGATCAAAGTTTCCCAGGCTGGCTAACAATCAGTTTGTGTGTGTCATAGTGACCTTTTCCAGACACTTTCTGCCATCTAAATGTTATTTAATCTAATCCCATTGATTCTTCCTTAAGCAGTGAACTGACCTGAGTGCAACAAGAGGTTGGCAGTGTTTGTTTTTTGGGGCATTTTTTTTTGTTTTTCTTCTGAAAACACCCAAATCTCATTTTCTGTTGCACTTTTTAAAGCCCTGGCGATACAAATCTGCAGCCCAAGGTAGCAGGTGCTGGAGCAGCCTCCTGAGGCAGCTCCCTGCACAACCAGGTAGGAGCTGAACCACCCCAATTTCTATGCTAGAATTCAGATTGTGTTCTGTGGCACCACGGGGTAAATCCCACTCTCAGGATGGGATAGCAGTGACAGCACTGCCTGAATAAAAAAAGAGAATAAAAAGGAGAAATGCCTGATTATGCCTGTAGAATACTACAAACACAACAATTAAACAGTGTGAAATTGGATCCTTGCTTGCCCTTTATCTTGGCTAGAGAACAGACTGCGGTGGAGAATCTTTTCCATTTTTCACACATTAATCGTATTTGTGGTTTGAAGCATCCCATGCAAATACTGTCCTTAGGACTTAAAATATTTAAAGAGAAAATGCCCCTGTTCTATACAGGGGCAGCAGAAGTTTGAACAGCTTCTACCCTTGCAAAGCCGACTGAACGGTGCAAGAGGCAGCAAATCTTCATTTTATAATGTCAGAGTCCTGTAAGGGTTGTGCTTGCAATAAAAATATGCACAATACGACCAACAGAGTTAATTCTTTTTCCTGTTGGTGATTTAAACACCAAAGCAGTGTCCTTGTGTAAAGGGCTGTCTTGTTAACCTGTCTAAAGTACATTGTATTGACTTGTTCTCTGCAAAGACTCACTGCTTGTAAAATACAGTCTGCAAAGATTGCAGCCTTCCCATAAGTTTACCCCTATCCTTCACTCTTTCTTCTCATTGATGCTTGAAAGCTGAGTTTTCCTTTCTGCTTAAATAGCAGACTTTTAGCAAAGTTATTTTGCAACCAGGGCTGTGACTGATGGGTGAAGTTTTTAGGGCTCCATACCTCCAGCCTCAGCACTTGCTACTTATGGTGGCAAAAGGGATGATAAAGACACAGGCCTTTTATTTATTCTCCTCCTCACCCTAATTTAAGACCTTTTTCTCTGACAGCTACTTGTCTCTGCCAACAGTGAATCAAACAAGAACTTCCCTGGATATATTGAGTGTATCTGCACAGCAGTGTTGGCATTTGAGCAGCTCTGCAGCAGGCTAGTTTCACTGCAAAGCAGCTCTGACTAAAACAGCTTTTCAGCTCACAATCCTTTTAAGAATAAAAGATAACAAAGCATTTTGTTAGAAATAAAGCCAAGGCAGTGTGTCCTGTATTAAATATGTCCTGAGGTCTTGCGTTTATTTAAAGATGTCCAACTTGGCTTCTGAAAACTGAGCCCCCAGTGTGATCCCTGCCTCACTCAGCACACAGGACTGATGCAGGAGATGTTTTCTGCAAGCCACAGCCCATGCTGATCTGCAGAGCACTGGTACAGGGCCTCACAGACACATATTGCACACATTTACACACACAGTGTGTGTGGATATATATGTTTATATGCTCACACACACATACCTGCACGCAGGTAACAGCAGGATCATGGAATCACAGAATGGTCTGGGCAGGAAGGGACCTTTAAGGTCATCTGTCCCATAGGTAGGCAACCATGCACATCATAAAAATAATTAAAAAGTACAAACACCTCCACGTGTCTCTGCGTTGGGCTAAGCTATGCAGTGATACTCTGGCATTATGCCATAATGAACATCTCAAAAATACAGCAGTAAAAATCAGTTCAGGCCAAGACCAGCAAAAAAACCCCCCTGTTCTTGTCATGGACCATCTCTGAGGTCCTCCAAAAGGCAACCACACAATTGGAAGTTTTTTATGTGAGAGAACCGCATACTAGAGAAAAATATTTTTAGCTGAGGATGTTTATTTTCTTGGTGATGTAAACATAGGAAAAATTGTTGCTAGCAAAGCCCCAGGAAGAAGCACTGCAGCTTTGTGCATGGCAAGTAGCTGGAGAGGGCCAGCAGCACCATCTGGTGTTCTCTCCAACCCCCAGAGAAGTGCCTGGTCCCCACTCAGACCCATCCTCTACACTCTGACTTCTTTAACCCACTGACTGCCATAGAAATGTAGGAACCATCATGGAAAAATCTCCAAATAGTTTACACTTTAAAGGTGTGCTAAAGGTCGTTTGGTTTGCATGGCCACAATGTGAAAGGAGAAGAGTTCGGGGACAGTAATCCCAAAACATAAATCATAGATGGCTTGGGTTGGAAAGGATCTAAAAGATAATCTCATTCCAACCCGCTGCCATGGGGGCAGGGAACCTTCCACAAGCCCAAGGCACCTTTGGAAATTTCTGGAACAGTATTTTCCTTGCCTATTAAACCAAGATTGCATTATGTACCTTTGGTGGGAAGTCCTGCTTAAAACCGAAACCCAAACCTTGGATAAAACCTAAACCCAAAGCTCGGATATAAAATAAATAAATACTTTTTTCAATGCAAATGAAAATAAATATGCACGGGTATTTAGAAAGAGAAATTGGCCCTTGTGTTTAAATATTGATGGATTTTCTTGGGATTCAGAAAGGAAGAAAGATAACCTGATATTCAATTCAAATTTCTTCTTGTCACTTTCTCAGCAAGTGATAGCACATAAAGCCACAGTGGGCAAATACTCCAGGAATAAATAAGCTTATTCAGAAGCAAATACGTTTGTTTATTAGTCATTATGTTCCTTCACACATGAATACTCCAGCCAAAAAGGCAGGAACTTAGCTGAAAACACATCAAATATGAGTATGCAAATACGTGCCTCCAGCTGCAACAGGGCTCGTGCAGCTGGTCCTGGAAAATGTAACTTGGTACATCCTAAACTAACCAAACCTTTAAAAATACTGTACTTCAAATGTATGTTTTAATACTGTTTGCAAGCCAGTGCTCTGCGATAGGTTTTAAACAGAAGTTTGATAGGTGGAAAAAAGCCAAACCCAAATCTCAGTTGTCTCCGTAGCCCCAGGACCCCCTTTGCGGGGGCTTAGGGTGGGCAAGGAGCAGGGTAGGAAGTGGCAGGGAGAGCACCAAGCTCTGGATGTCTGCAAACGCTGTGTGTGTCAGCCCTGCGCAGCCCCCTTGGTGCTGTGGGACTTACTGTGGGGTAGGGGTGTGAGCAGAACACGGTGTATTTCCGGATGATCCCGTTCAGCTTCAGGGGCGGGAGCCAGGAGACAAAGACCGTGGAGGCCGAAGCTGCAGCTGCTTTAACTCCAGCGGGAGGGCCTGGAACTGGAAAAGCAAGGTGTGTTAGGGTGGCCTGAGGCAGGCAGGCGCTCATCCCAGTGTAGCAGAGGAGTAAACAGGAAAAGGGGAATGTGCTGCTGTGGTGGCTGTGTCCCCATGGACTGAGATGGACGTCGTGTGTCAGGAGCAGCCTCCACACTGCCCGCGCCAGAGAGAAGGTTTGGGGTCTGTACCCCCATCCCTAAGAGGGGAGAGGCTCTTCTTCAAAGGGCCCCAAAGCAGAACCTGCCTTTGATGGTTAAACTTGCATGAAATATCCCCACCAGCCTGCATAGAATCATAGCATGAACAGCAGAATGGTTTGGGTTGGAAGAGAACTTAAATATCACCCAGTTCCACCCCCTGCCGTGGGCAGGAACACCTTCCACCAGACCAGGTTGCTCAGAGCTTCAGCCAGCCTGGCCTCGGACACTTCCAGGGATGGGGCATCCACAGCTTCTCTGGACAACCTGTGCCAGGGCCTCACCACCCTCACAGGGAAGAATCCTTAGATCCAACCTAAACTTCCCCTCTTTCAGTTTGAACCCAAAAGCACTCGTGAAAATATTTTGGCTGTGGTCACTGAAATTGCCAAACAGCACATTATTAAAAATTGTCAGCTTTGAACACGTAACTCATGCCAAAGTATTACAAATAATACACATGTGGACAGTTTAATGGACAGACACAGCAGAGCTGTGAATTTAATGAAGTGGAGTGTAAATGAGCAGTTAGCACTGCCTGATGTGACCCATGGCCAGCAAGTGCCAGGATGTGTGAGCAGACATCTGCCCGCACAGTGTCCTTGTCCCTGGCCCTGCCCTCAACAGCCCAGACCTCTCTCTGCCACTGCAGTATGTGAACACATATCTATTTCTCTCATTACAGCAGCTGTCTACATAAGCCAGCAAAATTATCCCAGAGAAAGAGGAAAAAACCCCAAACCTCCTGTCTAAAGCCATGTGGAAAAAGCTTCAGCTAGGAAATGCTAAAATCTTGCTGCGTAATCTTAGCTAGATCCCTTTGCAGGCTTGCATTTTGAAAAAGGTTTTCATTTCATGAGCATATGTTGTTTTTCAAACACGCATTACACTCTACAATGTTCTCCAACTTTGGAAACCCTCTTTCACTAATGTGCAAAATTGCTAGATTTTTTTTCCCCTGCATGCTGGATATCACATTAGACATAAGCTTGTACTTAAAACAGCAAGGTCTACATTTAACATCAGAATAAAAGGGTTTAAAATTTCCTGAAAAACATACCTTGTGTCAAAATATTTGAAAATATTTGAAAAACTATGAAAATAAATAATTTGAAATATATTTTAACACTGCACGTGGTCAATATTCATGCCAAATTATTAAAATAGATATGTTGTACTGATAATTGCTGCATACGTTATTAAAGACAAAAGGAAACATTTTTCTGGACTCTGTCTCTACGGAACTTTTGTTTCATGAGGAATCTAATGTTATTGCCTAATTTCAAGTAGAACAACCAAAATGTTAAAATTTCCAGTGAAATTTCCACTACAATGCTTGATCAGCTTTCTTTACATTCACAGAAAACATTTATTGTGCAGTACAGATGCAAAATGCCTTGTCCAGCAAGCTGATATTTGTAGATGGATTTTGAATCTTTGTTCTGCCTCAGTTAAGCAAGCAGATATTATGGTGCTACATATCTTTGCCCACAGAGAGAAGCCAGCCAGCCTAGGAATGTGCTGAGATTTGTGGCCAGGTGTAAAAATAATGTAAGGATACCTTCAATTTTATGTCAGCATAGGTGCCACTGGAAGGTGTGAGAAAACTGACAGGCACCACTCAGTGCAACACCTCTGAAGGTGCATTTTCCATTTATAGTGTGCTGAGAAAGCTAATTAGGCATCAAGTGAGAACGTCATGATGATAATTGCATGCAAACCCAGCCCCTTGCTGCAAAGGGGCTAATTCAGTTAGCAGTTCTATCCAGTGCAGGGTAAATATTGATGCTTGACAGCATCCAGCTCGTTATTTATACCCAGCTCATTAGAAATGCTATTTGCTCCCGCTGCTGAAGAGTGAAAGCTGGCTCTCCAGGGTAATTACCTAACCCACAGGAGGATTCCTTTATGGATAGCAATGTTTTGTGGAAATCACTGCAAATAGATGTTTGAGGTTAACGCAATTTATTGTTAAATTAGGGTGTGATCTATGGGGACAGGTTCTGATGGTAATTGGTCATGGCTGTCAGCTGTTGAGGGATTAACTCCGAATCCACCTGCCATTTTCCAGTCAATGGACATATGTGGAAAACATTACTTGTCATTGCTGTGCTACTGTCTGAGACCTGCAGGAAGAGGGGCCAGAAAGAAAGGCAAGAAGCCAAATAGTCAAATTTCCCACACAAGGACCCCTCTACCTCATTGTGTAGGGGTTGAAATCAGGCAACAGCTTTTGCAGCGGTGCGAAAATTATTCTGAATATTCATTTAGTAGTCCTCACCGTGGTTTGCTGGGTTGTGCATATGGAAACAACTGTGTGTCACTCCACTGTGTGTGTGTGAAGTGCTCACATTTCCTCAGCAAGAATCCTGCAGACTCTCCTCTGGTGCCTTACAGGTCACCACTGTCCTCTGCCCAGAGGGCAAAGCCACTGGGCAAACCCATCCCCTAAGATGAGTTATCTCAGCAGTAATGAAACATTTCTTGTTAAACTGGGACCCTTGGGTATCTGAAGAAGTTGTGGTTGGGGAATGTGGTGCCTGCCTTATCCTAAAGAGGAAAATCCTGAGTCTTGCCAAGCTAACTTGAGGTATTTTCCCTCATTGCCTTTGCATCTCCAGCCTTACTGGCTTCAGTCATTACGAGGCAGCAGCATCAGGAGGCCTGGGCTGCCTTATTGAATTTTCCATGGACCTTTATTTAGCACACTGCCACCCACAGATCCCAGCAAAGACAAACTAAATGTGCACAATGCCATAGTTTCTTTTTTTTCCATGATCACCAGGGATGAAACAATGGCAAGAAGCCAGAAGACAACCTGGGCTGAGCCCAGAGAGGCTGAGGACTGATTCTAAACAACTTCACAGCCTTCCAGGGAGCAGATGTGGCAAATTCAAGATCAAAGATGGCCTCATTCTCCGGCTAGCAAAGCTTTGAAAAATACGGAAATAGCATCCTGCTTTCATGTGGAGGAGAACGCTTTGTATTCCTGACAGTGCCAGTGAAATGCTGAAGCAGGAAGGCAATTATCCTGATACGACAAGGCCAGGGAACAGCATTTAGATGTGCCAGATAATGGGGAGGAGCTCCAGGAACTTTCTCATTCCCCTTTTCATAAGCAGAGAGATTATCACCATTTTTCTTCACAGTTCTGAACAGCAGGGAGGCAAATGCACAGATTGTGGTGCATTTAAGAGCAATATCACCGATAAATCAGAAATCTGAACCCCGCTCTGTAACAGGTTTTTAATTCTGCACAACGTGGGACTATTCTATTGCTGGTTGCACTTACAAAAATCAAAATAAAATCAGCTCCTGACTGCTGGCTGTTTGTTCATGTAGATATCCCACCTCTGATGTAGACCTATGCCAGCCAAAAAAAATATTCACACATGATGCTCACCCCTCATTCACTCTGAACTGGCCTCATAATAAGCCCACCATTTCTGTCAAATTCTGTCAGATTCACAAGGGGAACATTTATTATTCTGTGCCTTTTGCTTCTTAGCCAAAAAGATAAAATTGGAGATCTTTGACACTAGAAAAAAAATGCATTAAGAGGCCATCAAGGGCAATTTTCCATCACAGATCCCAGCCACCCTCATCAGCTGAATGAGCCCAAGCAGAGCTCTGCTCCAAAGAGTACTGAATGTGCACCTGACTGGATTTATGTTTAATCATTTTAGAATAAATATAAAGTTTCTCAGATGGTGTGCCTCCACCTCTTACACCAAGGGCCATGAATGTCCAGGGAGAGAAAAGAGAGCAGGAAAATCTCTCTGGATTCTGGCAGAGTCTTACAGTGGGTCTGGCAGAGGGATTTAGTACCAATTTTCCTTCCTCCCTGCTGCTCCCTTACTGCAGCATTTCCCTTGCTCTGAATGCCAGAGAGCTGGCAGCACAGCACTGCTGCACCGAGCAAAGCCTCCTGTGACACACAAACAGCTTCCTGTGCTGTTTTTTTCTCAAAAAAACCCCTGATACAAGAGAAAAATGTGCATCCTTCTGCGTCACAGCAATCCCAGATGCAAGCTCTGACAGGCACCCAGACGAAATTCCCAACTGCAGGAAGATTTCCTTGGATGAGGGCTCTGGGGGCTGTGTCCTCCCATGGCCAGTTCAGCTCAAGGTCAGGGGCACTGCTGCCAGCCAAGCTGCTGTGTCACGTTCCAGGCTTCTTCAGGCAGCAAATTCCTTGTTTCAGCTGTGGTTTTCTCATGTGGCATTTGCAGCAGAGAAGCAGAGAGGGAATTTGTCACACGTGCTCCCTCTTGCTACAAAATGGAGCAGCTTCTGAAGCTGCATTTTGATCACAGCAGGGAAAAGAATGGGAAGAGCGACTTTAATTTTTAATGATTTGTTAAATCAAGTCTCCAGGTGAAGAGGACGAGCAGCTTATTAGAAACTGAGAAGTGGAAAGGGTAAGGGACAAAACCACAATGAATTTTTGAAAATTGGACTTTTCTGCTTGGCTTATTTTTCTACCAGGGGGAACTTAAAAAAAAAAAACCAGCTTCTTTTTCTGAAGTCAGCTTTCAGAAAGATGGGAAAAAAGCTAGACAAATGCCATAAATATGATGACATTGAAAGGAAAACTCATTTCTTGAAAGCTCATTTCCTACGATTTGCTCGAGCTGTTCCCATTTCCTTCGCTGATCAGCAGCAGCGTCTGACCTCTGGTGTCTAAAATCAGTATCAAACATTACAAGAAATCAAAGCATCGACTCATTCCATCCAGGATGACTGCCCCACTCCCTGGGTTACCTTTATTTTGCCCCATTGGAGATTTCAAGCCTGCTAAAGAAATTTTGGGCTGATGTCTTTAGCTGAAAACTCACAGAGAAGTCACAGGGGGCCTTTCCACAGCAGCAGTGGAAAATGCTGCACCACTGATTTTACAAATAAAAGTTTCCCTTCACGTAAAAAAAAAAACTGAAAAAAGAGAAAGGAATTAATGATGTGATATGGCCTCATAGCAATAATGATGTGGAGGGCTTGGCAGCCACTTAAAAGTATCTCAAATTTCCAGATTTTCTTAGAGGAGGGTGGAATATCTTGTGTCATAATTTTAGCCAGAGAAGGTCTGGGAGCAGAGATATAAGGTTTCCAGTTCCAAGCTCTGTTAAGATTCCAGTTAATTTATTTCACATGCCAAGAGAGTGCTTAAACTCACTTCAGGGCAGGATCTTTTAGGTGCACTGAATAGTCCTCAACAGGAGACTTTTCCTTAGAAAACCACAGTAGAAATATCCATTTTTCTGAGGAATGAGGCACCTGTTTGATGCATATAGTTTGGCAATGTGAATGCTCTTTTCTTCTTTAACTTCCACAGCCTTAAGGATGTTTAGAACCAGGACTTTGGGTCTGGTTTATGCTTAACTGCAGGTCTCTGCATATTCCACTCAAAACCTGTCCTGTCCTAATAAAAAGTTCTGAAGCTGAAGCTGAACACGAAATCATTGTATTTTCTGGAACACCTTTCCATTTAGTTTTCTGGACAAAAGATGTAATGAATGGAACCACTGTGAGGCATCAGAAAATTTCTGCAAAGGTTAGTCAGGCTGCCTCAGGGTGAGTTATTGCTGAGCTGCCAGAGGATTAAAGATGAGAGATGAGCCTTTGCACAGCAGCCAAACACAGTCTGAGGCAATGTGCTCCCCTCATCAGGGCCTGCCTGATCCCAGAAATGGAGGGAGCTAAAGAGCCACCACCAAGAAGTAGGAATGAGCAAAATAGGAAGAGGTGGGTTAAGGAAAAAAAAAAATTTAAAAATTGAGGCTTCTGATGTTTTGAGAACTGTTGCAAACTGGAGACAGCTCACGGGAGGTGCATGGGGGTGTCAGGAGAGGGAGCAATGGGCACAGTCACCCTTCAGACAGGAAACACTGTTGGAAAGCAGCAAGTGATCCAGTGCTTTCCCAGGACAGCTGGGCAGAGGGAAGTACTCAAGCCACTCTCCAGCAAAAGAGATGGCATTAGGGTGGGTCCTGACCTGGTACAGGGTACTTGGGGAGGTTGTGAAGTCCTCACCACTGCAAATTGTGGAGAATAATAAATGTCAGTGATGGCTAAGATATATCTGGATCTCTTTGGAGCAGGGGAATGGTCTTGGTGAGGTGTCAGCAGCCTCTCAGGAGAAGTCCCCCGTGCTTTTGTTGTCCCCAGTGAGAGATAAATGCATTGATGGAAACAACTTCTGCCTTTGGATCAATTCCAAAAGCTGGAAGAACCCCACACAGAGACATGTTATCTTCTCCCAGGGATGTTTTGGTGGCTTGCAGATCCCATCAAGTTCTTAACTCAACAGAAACCAGTGCATGGCATTCCCAAAGAGCTGCTACGACTTCTCCAGCACACATGCCATGAAATGCTGATCCAGGAGCCACGAGTTGTCTCTGCAGGTTGGCTTTTCAAGTTTCATAAACTTTCAGCATTAGGACTTATATTTTCCTTTGTGTTCAGAGAGAATTCAGGGAAAGTTTGCTATGCTGAGATCTTGACAAAAAAGTAACTTGAAAATGCAGCACATGTTTTACAGCTCTCTTACATTTTATATTTTTTCACTGAAACAAATCCATTTAATTCCAAGCACTGGGCGTCCCAAGAGCATTTGACTCAGGACTTAGCTGCTCCAAAGTAGTTGCTAAAGGACTTTAGGCGGGGATCAGAACGACCTAACATTCAGTGTTTAAGGCACACAGGTCTAGAGCTGAGCAAATTTCATTTACTGCATCCCCTGGATACAACTACAGCTGGGGCCAGGTGACCTTACAATGTATGTAAATTTTAGAATGAGTCCCTTAATATTTTATTGGAAAAAATTAATAACTTTCATCAAGCAATTTTTTTCTTGGCAAAAAAGCACCAAAAATTCATCAAGGCAGTCAATCTACTGAACTTGCTCTCTTGGTGCTTCTGTAAATCTCATTACAAATAAAAAGAAAATGGACAAATACATATTTATGACTGACCAATAAATTGGATAAATATGAAAGACAATACCATTGACTAATTTCCTTGAAAACATATTGTATAACTCACAGGAGAACTTATAAATCAAACATTATTTAAGTAACCTCATTGATAGGACAGTGTGCATTTTTATCTCTGCCACACAAATACTTGATCCAGATTTTCAAAAGCATTTTGGGATCCAAAGATTTTTTTTTTACATCTTCTAGTGCTTTCAAGGTTTTAAAAAGGTAAGGGACAAAACTTCCCCTAAATTAGAAATTCTAGTCCTTTAGAAATAGATCAGTGTATGACATCCTCCTGAGGCAACCTGAAGTGATTATAATAGTTAAAATTCCAAGAAAGTGATTATGAAATCTCACGTGTATGTGTCTGTGTATGATTAAAACTTTCTTATACTTTCAGCATGAGGACTTGAGTTTTCCATGTTTTGGTCTCTGAGCAAAAGTAATATATTTTTGTTCTTCATTTTGCTTTTGAGGGAAGAGGTATTTGGAGGATTTTTTTTTAATACATGTACTAAAAATAATATTCTTAGTAGATTATAAATTATATAAAATTGTCCCAGAATAGTCTCTCCTTCTTTCCCTGTTTTTATAGAATCACTGAATGGCCTGGATAGGAAGGGACCTTAAAAGTCATCCAGTCCCACCCCCCTGCCATGGGCAGGGACACCTCCCACTATCCCAGGGTGCTCCAAGCCCCGTCCAACCTGGCCTTGGACACTTCCAGGGATCCAGGGGCAGCCACAGCTTCTCTGGGCACCCTGTGCCAGGGCCTCCCCACCCTCCCAGGGAACAATTCCTTCCCAATATCCCATCTAGCCCTGCCCTCTGGCAGTGGGAAGCCATTCCCTGTGTCCTGTCCCTCCATCCCTTGGAAATTGTCTCTCTCCAGGTTTCCTGTGGCTCCTTCAGGCCCTGCAAGGCCACAGTGAGGTCACCCCAAAGCTTCTCCTCTCCAGGCTGAACAATCCCAGCTCTCCCAGCCTTTCCTCCCAGCAGAGCTGCTCCATCCCTCTGCTCATCCTGGAGCCTCCTCTGGCCTCTCTCCAGCAGCTCCAGGCCCTCCCTGTGCTGGCCCGGGGCTGTGTTTTCACTCACTGCCTGTTTGTGTTCAGCATTTGCCTGAGACACACAAACATTTCCTGGGAGTGGGAATGCAAAGTGCTTTCACTCCTTACCATCTTCTTTCGTGCGGGTGAAAATTTGTTCGCTCCTCACTCCATCCCCAGCTCGTGTAAAAGCCAGCACCTGGATGCTGTAGTTGGTGTATTTTTCCAGGCCATCAAGCTCCAGTGATGGCTGTGTAGTGGTGACATTCTTTATCTCTCCTAGCTCTATAAAATGAAAGGGAAAATGAGTTATTGCCAAGTTCACTTTCCTCCCAGCTGTTGATACCTGCTGCGGAAATCTTGGGTGTACCAGACAAGCAACACTTTGTTATTAGAGAACAGCAATGAATTATAGTGAATTAAAATAAATTCATTTATGTCCTGACTTCCTACCATTTGAAGCAGACCCAGTTTCCATTTTCAAACTCTTTTCTTTTTTTTTTGCAATTTTTTTTAAATGCGATGAAGAGAATTGAAAAATTTCTACAAGTAATGAGATTTTTCATAAAGAATAGATAACAAGAAGAGATTATTGTGAAACATCCCCTGAAGAAAAAAAAAAATGAGAAAGTCGGTTATCTTCGTAAAGATTTTCTGGTTATGAGAAAGACCATTTCTCACAAGGAAAATGAAGAAAAAGTCCCCTTTATTTTAAAATATGTAGCAAGTGCTGCTGCAAAGCACTTGATGGCAGTAATACTGACTAACAATAGATTTAAACACAGTAAAATCAGATTTACTTGCAGAAAGATGATGCACTTCATATGAATCTTTTCTTCCAGCAAGCTAAGAAGTACAACCCATATGGCAAAAAAGCTTTAAACATATTTAGGGCAGAAAATAAAGCTGAATAAATGAAGAAAATCCAGTTTTAAGCATTACATGACCATCATCTTTTTTCATCGTGTTGTGGGACATCACATGGAGCTTAGACTTGCACTGTTAATATCCACATAGATCCAAAAACTACAGGCATCACTGAAAACATTTAATTTTATGCCCTACATGCCTATATTTTTATGTAGGCTTCTCATACATTTTTAATCTTTATTTTTAAAGGAATTTTAAAGGAATTTATTTCCAAATATTTTTTGAGTCTGCCATTACCAGCAGTGAGAACAGGACTCTGGGTTACATTTCCACTCCTAGTTCTCCTTTCCACACTAAAAGAGGCCAGGATTTGCACAATTGCATGTTAGAGTGAACTGTGATCCTGGTGGATGAAAGCAAAAGAAGGGAGACAGCTGAGAAAAATCCACAGGGCAGACAGGAATAAAGGCACGTGCCTCCCAAACCTACTAATTTGTTTAATTTACAAGAAAGGGCCATACGTAGAATTATCATCATGCAAAAAATTGCAGATTAGTAAAGCATTGCTTTTCTCCTTTGATCCTTTCACTCAGTCTCTGCTCTGGAGCCTTTTTCCCTGGAAATTGTGCTAAGAGGACAAAACATGAGAAGAGACTGGCATGGAAATAACAAGCTTTTCCCAGAAAACATTTCCTTCTTTTGCCCTCAGCTATGGAGATGAAATGCATCCTATCAGAAAATAAGCGATAGCGTATCAAGTAGGCAAACAGATAACCAACAAAACTACAGTGAAATACAGATTTGGGTCGGTTTGTTCTGGATCTGTGCCATCATTCTTTAGGAAAAAACCCCATGCTGGACTCTGTAACTGAGGTGAGATTTGCTGGGGTCACGTTGGGTACCACGGGAGGTCTGTGGAGTGTTGCGAACCCACGGTGGGAACCTTCCCTGAGGTTCCTCCAGGCAGCTTTGCTACTCTGACAAGGCTTTAGGAAAAAATGCTTCCTCACAGGTAGAGAAAGTTCTCTCTAAATCAAAGAGAAAAGGAAGTACAAAGCCTTCACACCAGAGAGAAAATGAAACAAAGGGCACCCACAGCTTTTTACTTGGCAGTAGGTTGGTTTCTCTCACCTCCATCCAAGAGGTTGGCCCAGTAGATAACCCTGAATCCTTGCAGAATCCCGTTCAGGGTTTCCTTTGCCAGTGTTGACCAGGAGATAGAGATGGTTTCTGGTGATGTGGCAGTGGCTTGCACGTTCCCTGGAGGGCAACTGGGCACTGGAATAAGATAGTCACCATTTTAACACAATGATTACAACTCAATATTCATGTTTTGGCTACCCTTTACGTTCACCTCTATCCCACCACACATTATTTAATTATCACTACCCACTTTTAACAATGCAAAGCCTTTATTCTTGCTGCAATCCATACGTTTCTGCAAGTGCAGCTGTTTTCCATGGAATGACTTTTGATGTACTGTTTCCCTTCTTGCTGACTTGTCTTTTAAAAGGCTTTTTTCTTGCTTCCTTTGAAAGATAAATGTGTCCTGGCACCGAATGTGTAGAACATTCCATAAGCAATTTAAATATATTTGTTAAAGTCTGCAGCCAAATTTGCATTTTTCTGCATAATTCTAATGTCCCTCTAAATTTGGTGGGGGGAGAAAGTAGACACTTCTTTAAAAACACATAGGAAAAAATGTTCATAAAGTTTTTTCACTGACATTTAGAAAAACTGGGAAAAGTCAACCAAATCTAAGACATTTTCTGTGGGCCATTTGGTGTCACAACAATGCAGCAGTTTTAGTATTTGGCATTGCTTTTAAAGCTCGTGGCACCTTTAATTCTAAGAGGGACACAAAACTGAGTGACATCTAAAAAAAGATAATTTCCAGGAGAAGTAAGCATGTGGATTCTGAAGGAAAAAAACCCAACCCCTATTTATTATAATATGAAATAAATGCATTGTGAGCATAATGCCTTGTGAGGTCTTGTAGGGACCTTAACCTAGAAACATTTAGAGTAAATAAAACCCATCGGCCTTTCAAGAAGCCTTTGCCTCAAAATCTGTGGCTCTTGAGGACTTTAGATGTCTGATTCTCCATTTCCTCCATGTAAAATGTCATTCCAAGCTGGCACTGGTTTCATTACACTGATGCCAATTTACAGGAGTTGAAAATCTGACCTGCACTGCCTTTAGGATTATTATTTGCTGTTATACTCTTCTAAAATACTGAACCTATTTTTTGGGATATGGGATCTTTCTCTTTTTCCACTAGAGGACACCCTCTCATTGTTTTGAGAAGTACTTTTTATGCAGTTTGGAAAAAAAAAAAAAAGTAAATTGTTCCTTGTATTAGGCAGGGTGAATTTTGTCTGAAATAGGGATGACTTTTCTCTCATTGGGCTGGATGTCCTTGAAAAACCACACATCTCTCTTAAGACTGACAGGATTGTTCAGTACAAGAGCCCCAATTACACAGCAGATTCATTTGAAATCAAAAGAAAGCCAACAAACATAACAGCATTGCTTCATCTTTCAGAGTTTCACTTCTCAAAACTATGATGAGATCACTCTGGAGCAATGATATCACAAAATTTGCAAATTTGTAAACACCAAAGCATTTGGCTCCTTAATGCAAGTTTTTGCCTTAGCCAACATCATTCATGGCAGGACTTACCACGTTAGTACGGTTTGGGTTTTTTTGTTAGTACGGTTATTTATATTTTTATTTACCTGGTAAAATAAATTCACTCTTGCAATGAAAATCATACAAACTGGCACATTGGCCAGGCTCTTCTATCTCACCCCTGCAAAGTCTGGTCTTTTATCACTCCCACTCTAATAATCACTAAACAAACAAATGTAGTAAAGTAAAAAGATATATAATAATAATAATAACAATAATAGTAATTATATGCCCCATGACAGCTGTTTGCAGGGACCTACCATCCTCAAGAGTTGTGGTGATGATTTCCTGAGAAGAAGGTCCAATTCCAGCCCGGTTGCAGGCCTGGACCACCATGCCATACTGGGTGAATTTTTTGAGGTTATTCAGTGTATAAACCTCACTGTCTCCGGTGGTGTCAATGCTGATGATGTTGAACTGGAAATTTCCCCCTGCACTGTACTCCCGATAACCTATCTGGTACCCACGGATAATTCCATTCTGCAAATGCTTCTTTGGAGCCTAAACAGAAAACAGAAGGTTACACATTAACTACATGCATCCAAAGTCAAGTTTTCCCTACTAAAATTGCTGAAAAATACACAAATTTAATTTTTCTTTTTCCTACTCTATTTCTAGACAACAATTCAAAAATCCTCCCTGCACATGAAGTAGCAGCTTTCTCAATTATATAAATTTCAGGTGTGGTTTTCTCAAATCTGTGCACTCGTGTGCTGAAAGACCTTTAAATGGTTCATGCACAGAAAAATCTGATGAGGAGACACTCTTGAGCTTGGATTTATGATGCTTTGTTCTCTTATCAGGTGAATCAATCAAAGTTGATTTGATAAGAGTATATTTGCATTATAGGCCACCATTCACTGCCAACTGTGCTTTTGCCAGGAGCCTCTACCATTCACTAAACCTTTAGTAAGGCATTTATTGATCTGTGCAAGGCAGGCACAGAAGTTTATTCCGTTACGTGCAGATTCCCTGTTCCTGACTAGCAGAAATCATCTGTGTACTCTGCAGTATAAAATGGAATCTAGAGCAAAACAGGGATCGGCAGCTCAGGGAAAAATAGCCTATAATTGACAGCAATACCTATTAAAATTCCATTTAAATAGTATTGAACTAATTTCAATATATGATAATGTTCCTGTCTGATTTTCTATGTATACGAGGTATAATCAGTATAAGCATTTTAAGGCATAGTTTATAATCCATGGGCAAAAATCTCTTTCAAATCCACCAAACCTCTTTCAAATTCCCAACAGATGCCCACGAGCTCATCCATTCCACTGCCCCACAAAAAAAGGCCTTTGTGATGCAGTTTATCGGCAGTGAGTTGGACTGGCAGAGGCAGCAATTTCTGTTGCTCCTACGTCCCATTAAATCTCCGGAGGAACAGATTCTCAAGAAGAACACTCTTTTCTGCCACAGGACCTGTCTGTTTTGGGGAGTTTATTGCCCACTGGCCTAAAGTCTCACTGGAGTTAATAAAACTTGTGTGGGATTTGCCTTTCATCCACTACCATCAAACCGTTGCTCTGAAAAAGCCAACACCCTCTCATATTTAAAATGTTATCACTGTAAGGATCTGACTGACTGAATTATCTCTTCAGATGCTTTTTTCTCCCTCCTGCCTTGAGAAACAGACACAGAACTCAAAACAGGGATGCAATCCTCATTGTATTTCTTTGATCAGATGTAGATGACAAAATCAGGAGATTCAGCTCTTGAGATCCTTGTAAGGCACTCTGCAGGATAAGCACTGTGTTTTGGGACTCTAAGAGTTTCCTGTTTGAATGTTTCCCTGATTTGTTGTCAAAATCCCCACCCAACTTCTTTAGAAACATACAGGTCTTTTAATTGTCAAAGCACTTTCTTTGCAAGTGTTTTACTTATTCTGAATAATTCCATGGCTTTGTGATCTTTGAACGTCGGCAAAAGCTTGACTGTGGGGTGGAAGCTAAGGTCAGGTTTTTGTTGTTGTTGTTGAGTTCAGGTATCTTCATAGAATCCCTGAATGGTTTGGGCTGGAAGGGACCCTAAAGCTCATCCAGTGCCACCCCCTGCCATGGGCAGGGACACCTCCCACTATCCCAGGTTGCTCCAAGCCCCGTCCATCCTGGCCTTGGACCCTTCCAGGGATCCAGGGGCAGCCACAGCTTCTCTGGGCCCCCTGTGCCAGGGCCTCACCACCCTCCCAGGGAACAATTTTTTCCTAACATCCCATCTACCCCTGCCCTCTGTCAATGTGAAGCCATTCCCTGTGTCCTGTCCCTCCATCCCCTGGAAATTGTCTCTCTCCATGTTTCTGTCGGCTCCTTTAGGCACTGGAAGGCCACAGTGAGGTCACCCCAAAGAATTGACTACAAGACAAGCAGTTTGGACAAAGCAGCCACAACAGCCTCTTCTCTGGGAATTCTGCAGTTATACTTTCTCACTTTGAATTGGAATAAAATGACAAACTTTGCAATTTTCATGAAACTTCTTTATAATTGTTTTAAGTCAAGGGATTTTTTCTTTAAATAAAATATTAACATTTTACTTTTTTTTTTTTTTTCACTTTGACACATTATGCAATATAAAACAAATTCCAGGTCACTTCAGGAAAACACATTAAAATGTTCTGCTTCACAAAAGTTCCAGTGTTCCTTGTTATTCTGATCTGGACACTTCATTTTGAGTTGACTTTTTGCACACATAACTCATTTGTTAAATATGCCTTCTTGTGTACATACACCTTTCTATAGGTAGAAAATTGACTGAAGCAACATTTGTCCTTGACTAAGTGTTCTTGGGGAAGGATAGTGCAAACCTTGTCAGTAGGCACAGAAGATTAGGAAAAGGGAAGTTTCAGTCCATGACCTTACTGCCTATCTCACGAAATTCAATATTTGTAAAACACGGTGTCAATGACTTCTGTAAAGTATGACATTTTATAGTTTTGTGTGTGTGTATGTAGGGATAAGGAGGAAAAGCAATATTCCCAATGTCTAAATTTAATGGCTTCATTTACCCAATGTAAAGTACTACAAGAAAAAATAACGAATATTTTCATGATCTTTTCTAAATGAGAATTTCTGTTTAATTCCCATTATCTCTGCACCAGATTAAACTACCAAAAAGTGGTGAGTATTATTTAAAAGCTCAGTCTGAAACCCAGTGTTCTGTGTGGACACACAGAACATGGATTAAATAGATCACATACCAATACAACTTTGCTTAACTAGGATTTTCTAAGAGTAGGCTAAGAGAAACTTTAAATGAAGATTCACAACTGAAGCAAGCTGCAGAAATGGGATTTAATACAAGATGAAAGATAATCGATGTGTTAATTCCCTGCTCCTTTGGCTGCTACTGACACTGTATTTTAATAAAGTTTGCCAACTTTAAATACAACCATGATTTTCACCACAATGCCTTTTTTTATAATGTCATGGCTAAAGCTCCACATGCCTCTAAAATAAAAATGACCAGGGTCAGGTTCTTTTCTTTTTTACTTCCATGACAACCTAGGATTGATCTCATGGGGTATTTTTTTATTCTTAATTCCATTATATTGCACACTGCAATGAGTGCCTTCTGCACAGCATTGTAGGGACCTATCCAAAAGTTAGGATTCAGCATGGAACCAAACTGTACTACGTCTTAAAATACCTTTTTGAACAAAGGACTAAAACTGCTCTGAGCAGGACAAAACTGCACTAAATCAAGAGAAGTAAACGGCTCACTCCTGGTTTGGGACTTCTTAATTGGGGGCAGGGGGATTTTGTAATCAGTTTGTGAGTTGTCATTAAGGAAATAACTCTTCGAGTAAAGGTAGGACTACACTAACCCTGCCCAGTGACTTCATCTCAAGCTCTCTTCAAATGTGAAAATCCATCTCTCCCTTCTGTTCACGAGATTTGCCAGGCTAATGGAGTATATTCAATATATAACTCACTTCCGTGATTATCTTGTTGTGTTAGATATTGATCTTTACTTGACAGGAACTCACAAATCAAATTCCAAACATGATCTTGAGAGCACAACTCCAGCTACTCATTTGATATCCTCCAATATCAGAAAACACCCAGAGACCAGGACACACTAAGTTGTACTTGAAGCGTCCTTGAAATACAAATGGAACCGTATTTTAGGCAGCGTTATTGAAAGGTAGGTGTGGGAATTTTGTTTGTCCTGTAGCTGCCTGTTCACATCTGCATCTATAAAAGGCAAACCTTCAGAATCACAAACAGCAGCTATAAACTCCAGCTGCGAGCCACTGGCGCCTGTCTTCTCTTGCTGCTTTTAAAAGTATCCACCAAAATAAACTTCCTAAAAAGCAAGTAGAGCCTTTCAAACTGCCTACCCCTAAATCCATAAAAAACAAATTCAGGCATGAAAGCTTGAAGGTTATAGTTGACTTGATCACATAGTCACAATCCTTAAGTGGTTTGAAAAGAAGAAATCCATTAAGCATTTATTTCAGTTGTCGAGAATCACTGTACACACTTGCATGGCTTCAAAAGTTCCTTCTTTTGCTCTGCTGACTGTGTGTTGGATTTAATTCCGTGTCTTTTTAAAGTACATTGTTGTGTTTCAGTCCAGCTAAGGCTGTGACTAGCGACCACCTTTTGGGTTTGGAAAAAAATTAATGAAAAGCAACACTGAAATAAGTTTAAGATGTGGACAAGATCCGAGAACCAGCATTGCATTTGTGACCTGTGCAGAAGAGGTTCGAAACCTGCCCTTTCAGGAACTGACTTAAAACTACAATATATTCAATATTATGCAATAAATAACCAGCCACCCACAGTGATTGTGTGGTTGATAAGCAGAACCTCACTGCTTCTGACTTTCTGAATGGTCCATATAATAGGACAAAAGACACATCATCCACATTTGCAGGGAGTAGTTGACATGAATATAGAAATTAATTACTATTATGCCACCATCCCACTCCAGCACTTAATAGTATGTATTTCAGAATTGTAAATATGTGGAATTACCAATACAATATACAAGCAGTATATATCACAAAACCATTTAAAACATGGTTTAAGTACCTCTGGTATTATAGCAAAGCACTTAAAACATTCTGTCATTCTCAAAATACTTGGAAAAATCTAGAAAATTGAGTCACGTGGCATGCCAGATTTTTAAATAATACCAGTTGGTGATTAAATTTGTTGCTCTTCATCAGTTCTCATGGACTATACTGAGACACGACACTGCTCTCTCTGTGCAGTAAAAATCTGTCCCAAAGTCCACTGCAATGGGGGAAAAAAGGCACATTGGTTCTAATGGTTTGGGGAAATTTTTCCCAGAACCACAGTGAAGGTCTGAGTGCTCATTTTCTGAACCTTTTCTGAGGCCTTTCTCTGAAATCAGAAAAAAGAAGGAAATGCGAGCAGCTGCTCCTGCTCCTCTCCAATGGAAGGTTCTTTCTTTGCATGACGCTCTCCTCAATGGCAAATATTTTAAGATTTGTTGGCAAAGACATTTGCAATGTCCCTCCCAAATAAAATAACTGAGGCACAGTTGCTATGATACCCCCCCTGAATGCGCCCAAATCTGACCCTGACTGTGTCAGAGCCCACATTCTTGGATGAGTATTTACCTTCCAGGTGACTCTGATGCTTTGTGAAGATATAGGCTCCAGCTGCACATCCTGAGGTGGACCATCAGGGGCTGGAAAGATGGGAGAGAAATACATCAAAACTGGCCCTCACAGCCCAGGGAATCCAGCACTTCACATAGAATGTCACCATCTCAACACCCCAGTGCCACAGGGGCTTGCCTGAGTCAGTGCCACGTGGAAAACTTCCCCAAAAAGAGAAAAAAAACCCCAGGACCTGGAATCTTCTGCACTCAGGTGTCGTCTCCGGCCAACAGGAAAATACAACTCAAGCCAAAAGAAAACAAGCTGGTAAATAAAATAAGAGTGAATAATAGTGACTTTTCTTGTTCAGAGATGCTCCCACAGTGCAGTTGCTGCATTGTAGATACACCAGACAAATTCTCAGCAGTCAGAACCCTGTAGGGGATAGAAAAGCAGCAGAATCCATTTAAAGCAGGTGAGCCAGGAGCTCCTAACCCAGCCTTCATCCTGTTGCACACTTTCCATGTATTCACTGGAGACTGAGCACGCTCAGTCCAACATCAGATATTTTACACAAAACCCTGCACACTTTACCCTCTCCCCCTCCTCGGTGTAAGTATTCCAGCCTGGAAACCAGACAAAAAATTACTGCCAGGTGGGAAAAGCTTGTTGCAGCTCCTGTGTGAGCCAGGAGCTGTTTCATGTACCATCAACACAGTACCAAAGGTGTGCAGGATGCTTTAAAGGTGAACGAAAAAAGAAGGCCCTGAGTGTAAAGGAAGCTCCTTGTCAGCTGGGCAGCTGCAAGGCAGATCAAGATCAGCTGGGATTGAGCAGAGGGATGTGAAGTAAATTGCTTGCTCAGCGAGGTAAATCACTGTGAAGGAAAGATCTGAGGAGAGGGATGGAGTCATCTCGAGCTGCTGCAGAGGGTTCCCTTGATGCAGAATATGGCCTCAGTAAAAGCTATTAAATTAAGTTTAATAGCATGACAAAGGAAGTAAAGCAATAAAAAGGGTGAGATGGGGCTGTTAGAGGTGGAGCAGCAATAAGTGACAGCTGTGGTGAAAGGAACCAGAACATTTTGCTTTAACTGATGAAAGCAGAAAGACACAGAATACAGCCTATAATATGTTTAAGTTATTAAATATGCCCTATTCTCTGTCATTCCTGACTGTCCTTCATATGGGAAAGTCCCAAAGCTTGAAAGAGCTTTACTTCCATTCTTCTTGCATTAATACAAAGGAAGGAGAAGAGGAAAAAGTCCACTGGCAAAACTGAGATCTCCATGAATTTTTTGAAGCCTGACCTTGATTCTGTCCCCCTGTTGACAAAAATGAATGCCATTTCTCCGGGGTACATTATAATGCAGTGGAATTTGAGTGAAGCATTTGATCCTAAAAATGGGGTTTAAAATGTGCCCCTTAAAATCCTGGCTTCTTGCAAAACCCCAAAGCTTTTTCACAGAACTGCATGGTTAACTGCTCCCAGCATACCGTGGTGAAATGTTAAACAAGAACTCATTTGTTTCACACACTTAATGTCATATAGAGTTTGTGGCAAGGACATAAAGAAAACCCAGATATCCCAGTTTCCTCTATTGATTTCAGTGTTAGGCAATGGCCATAATGCTTCTTTTTTTCCTGACAAGCCTTAGTGCAAGTGTGTACTGGCCTCTGTTTTCCAACACATGAGCTAATTGGGGTTGTATGCAAACCAAGAAGTGGTCTCCAAGCTTTGAAATCATCCCATCCTTAACTATCCTTTCACAGTTTTCTTTCTAATAATTAGTGCTGGACATTGCAATACATGATAGACAATCTGCACCCCCTTTCCAAAAGCATGGTTGGAGCTGCTGTGTTTTTATCTTGCATTTCTTGGTCCTTTATTTTGCTCCCTCCTCATTATCTTATCTCTCACTCCCTGCACCCACGCTGTTCTCCATCTCCTGCTGTAAAAGCAGAGAACAGAAGTAAACAGTGATCAAAAAATGATGTTCCCTTACGTTGTGCATCCCCTGAAAGAAACACCCAGGAGAAAAACATCACATACTCTGCCTAAGCCTGACTGCCTCTCTCCCCGTTCTTCCCCAGGTAGATCAGTGACTTTTGAATACAGTTCTACACTGCTGGTCTTTTTCTCCCAAAAACCAGCTCCTTAAAAGACAGCAACAAAAGGATCATTTATTCCGAAACCTGGTTGCAAAGAACCGAACAAAATGTGATGTTTAAGGTTCCACCCTGCTCATGGGGAAGCTGGTTTTTTTTTATTTCGAGGCCAGCTGCTGATCCTGACAGCTTAATTATCAGTCAGGAAAGCTTGGCAAGTAAAAAATATTCCAAGCCTGTGTGAATAAGAGAATGTGAGAGAGCAGATCCAAGACCCACCCCCCTATTTTGCTGTACATGCAGGAGGAAGGATGGGCATCTTGGGGCTACAGATGACACTGGCTGGAAGAATGGATAGTCTGTTTTCTCTAGTGATTCAACATTTTCTTTGAACAAAGGAAGAGAAAAACTCTGATCAAATGATAAATATTTTGCAGACAAACTATCCACCCTTAAATCTGTTCACTGCAGGCTTTCCTTCCACTAGGATGATAAAAGAAATGCAACTTATGTTGTCTCCAACTTATTCTGCTTCCCACTGTGAGCTCTTGTGTCCTGTTTTTACTCAGAAGGTCCCTCAGAACCAAAAACGTTCTCCTGACAAGGGGTATATTTTCAATGTAGCAAATTCACAGAGAAATTAAGTTGTTTTCATATGAGCTGAACTGAAAATCACTCTCCAGGTGTTCAAATCCAACTCCAGCATGAATCTTGAAAAAGAAGGTGAGTTGTCAACGACAGGACACTGTCACCAGGTTGTCCTTTCGAAACCCCCGAAGAAGTATTAGCATAAGATAACAGGAAAAATAAACTTGGCAAGAAAAACATGATGCTTTCAAACATGAATGGGCCAGCTCCTATGTGGTCAGGGCTTCCCAAAGTAATTCCATCTGCTTTCTAAGGATGTTGAAGCTGCTTGGGTTACTCTGAACACCTTTGCACATTGTATATAATTGCCAAGTGGGCCTGGCAGGAGTATTTATGACCATTCAACATTTTAATTTCTAATTGCTGGAACAGAGAGGTGTAGCCCTCTGCTTTTTAATCTTAATTCTTTTTCACTGTCACGTGTAGCAGGTCGGACTTGGGATGTGGTAGCAGGCACAAGGCTGTGCTGTCCTTATCCATCTGGACAACTGGAAGCTCTGAAATATAAAAATTAGATGGTGATGGAAAGCAGAAATTCTGTGTACAGGAGAGTGTAGGAGAGGGAAATGTAGGAAAGGGAAAATGCCCACATAGCCCTCCTAGAGCAGATGCAGGAGAATAAAACATTAAAGGTAAAAATAAAGGTTGGGCTCAATGCTCTTGGACGTCTTTTCCAACCTAAATGATTCTGTGATCCTGTAATACAATACAACAAAGAGCAGGGGATGACATTAATTAGTGACAGACAACTGACTTGAACAGAGACCAGAAGAATAAATGGTGGGTGGGCTGAGTGAGGGAATATTCAAATGAAGACTTGATTCATGTGGATCAACATTCTCAAATGGGAGCAACTTTTAATTTAGTTACCTACATTAATATCTGAGGATGTAAGGAAAGCCACAAAACCCCCGGGGGAGGAACTACCACCAAAAATGGGATGTTGCTGAGTTGTCTCAGGTGTGTTATTCCCAGCATTAGAGGCTGAAAATTCGGAGCACAATGTCTTTTTTTGGCCACTAGATGCCACTGAACAGCTTTAACGGCAGCCCTGCACGATGAAGTTGCAAAAGTCACAATGTTCTGTGGGAACAACTGAGCATTTTTTGATGCACCTACAGCCACCTAAGCAGCACTTCATGCAACGATTCCCACATCAAAGAGAGGTAATTCCCAGCATAATTTAGAGGCTGCAAAGCCAGGGCTTACCTGCTTCATCAGTGGTGATGGTGAGCTCGTTGCTGGCCTCGCTCTTGCCGATGCGGTTCTTGGCGTACATGCGGATGTTGTAGGTCGAGGACGGGTGCAGGTCGATGATGGTGGCTTGGTTTAGCTGAGGGGAAACGTCTCTGGTTCTCTGAACAGAATCCCAAGAGTCTATTTAATGAGAAATATTGATAGAAACAGATAAGTGATGGTGTTAGTGTGAGGAGTACAAGCATGAAGTTCAACTCTCTCATGCCGTTGCTGAGTTAACTCAGAAAATGCCTCCTGCTACAAACAAACCCAGTGATCCCCTTCCTTGACAGAACTCCTGTCTGCTCTGTGTGGTGGTGCTGTGAACAATTGGATCTTAGCTCCGGGGTCACCAGCAAATCCAAGGAAATAGCTGCTCTTTGAGGAGGTGGTGAGAGCAGAAGAGATGCCCCGGTTTTGTGAGGGTGTGCACAGGGGGTTTCTTACCACGGGTACATTGGAACAACTCTGTAAAAATGGGAGCTGCCACCCCACGGGGATCATCACTCAGTGAGAAGGTTGGTTGTGCTCAAAAATAAGGGGGCAAAGGGAGTTAACAAACAGGAATGGCCCAGAGGAGACCTCATTGCTCTCTGCAGCCCCTGCCAGGAGGGCGTAGCCAGGTGGGGATTGGGCTGTTTTCCCAGGCAACAGCGACAGAATGAGAGGGAACGGCCTCAAGCTGTGCCAGGGGAGGTTTGGTTGGACAGCAGGAGGAATTCCTGCCTGGAAAGGGTGGTCAGGCCTTGGCAGGGGCTGCCCAGGGAGGTTTGGAGTCGCCATCCCTGGAGGTGTCCCAGGAAGGCCTGGCCGTGGCACTCGGAGCTCTGGGCTGGGGACGAGGTGGGGATGGGGCACAGCTCGGACTCCGTGGGCTGGGAGGGCTTTCCCAACCTCAGTGATTCTGTGATCCTAATGGAGGGCTCTTAGACTAGCAGAGATCCGCCAGAAAGTTTGATCCCAAACTCCAGGAGCTCAGGCCACAGTGAGCACGAGCTCGGAGTACTCAGAGCTGGGGCTCAGCTCCTCCAGGACGGGTGCTGTTTCCCCAGCTTGTGTCAGGATACAGGAGCTGTTTAATACAAGGGGAATTGAGTAGAACCCTCTTAGCTGTCCTTAAAAGTAGGAGCACACTGCCATTATTCGTGCTTACTATTCATATGCCTGTTGTGTTTTTAATAAACTATCCAGAGATATAATAGGAAAAGGGATGGAAATTGGTTAAACACAGCAGCCCCTCTTTTTCATCCAAGCATGGAGTTGCTGCAAACAAAATAATAGAATGTATCAGTTTAAAGCATCTTGATGTGTTTTGTGAGCTGGCATCCTTCATTTCTGTCTTTCTGCAGGCGATGTTCCCCCTTTAACCTCTGCAGCATCCATGGGGGATGTCCCTGGAGGCTCTCAGGAGTGTTCTACAACATGGGTCACTGTAGGCACGATTGCAGAGAGCTCAGCAGATAACAAAGGCTGGTTTAAAAATAGACAGCTCACCCAGATACAAAACATTTGCACAAACAGTGTGAATTCTTTTGCAAGAGCTGGCTAAAAGATGCACGAATTGTCCCAATGACTCCTGCACTTGGCTGCTTACAGGGCCTGTCTGCTTATCCATCTGGGTCTGTTTAAATAGAAAATATTTAGGAAACAGACATTTAAGTGCTAACCAAAATCTCTCGAATATATTTTACCTTGGTAACTGAGTTTGTCACAGCTTCCTCTGTGGGATGCTTTCAGGAAAGGAATTTCAAAAGAGACCTGCTTGGCATTGGAGATTGTATTAAATTTCCCTTGAAGATGATGAAATTTTCTATTTATATATTTTGTATATTGTCAAATTGCTTTAGTTCTCACTTGGTTGTTTATAATACTGACCTCTGAGTGGCAGGACTCTGTAGCACAGATTAGCTACTGAAATCAAAGAAACAAATTTGAAAAATTCTGGTGATTCTAGTAGGTGAAGTAATGACACACCATTAAAAAAGAAAGAGATGAAAACTCACAGTCTCCGGTAATTCTAAGCAAAGATTTCCAGTATTTATTTATGACATGAATGGACTTCAGGAGCTTATTTTGATACCAATACCCCCTTTCTAAAGGGTAAAATAAACAAACAACAGCAATCCTTCCAAAAGGAGTCAGTCCAGAGAGAAAACAATTTCTCTACAGTTTTAAGAAAATACGTGTTAATAAGAAATAAGAAAAATAAAAGCAAATTTTATTTTCTTGTGGCAAAACTAAAAATATTTGCTTGTGTCCTTGGGTAAGTAACAGAGGTGTTAAGTTTGACTATTGGCTTTTCTGGTTTTTATTCTTATTCCAGGAAAGACCGAAAAGCACTGGAAACAAACAGCAATGGGCTAAGAGAGAAAGAAAGAGTAAGAAAGAAAGAGTAAGAAAGAAAGAGTAAGAAAGAAAAAGGAAGAAAGAAAAAGAAAGAAAGAGAGAGAGAAAGAGAGAAAGAAAGAGAGAAAGAAAGAAAAAGAAAGAAAGAAAAATTTTTAAAAAGGAGTGAAGCTTTAAACCCTGTTCTTTATTCCACTCATAAAATCTTATGCCCAGGCATTTCTCGGTGTTTTACAAAACACACACTTACAGAATGATGTATTAAAAAAAATCATGTTTGAACGAAAACTAGCAGCTTTCCGCCCGTTGCTAAAAGAAAGGGTGAATCTTTGGGCTGTTCCAGGCGGATTTAGAGAGTTTGGGGACTTGGGAATTTGGGGATTTGGGGAAGCGGCCGCCGCTCGCGGGCCGGTCCGGCGCTGCCACCCGATGGTCACTGCTGGTACTGCAGCCGGCCCCGCGCCCGGCGGCATTCCCGCGGCTCCGGGGGCAGATTTTGGGAATCCGCAACTCTGCGAAGGCATCGGGGGCCCGAGGGATGTCCCGCTCACACCCGAGCACGAGAAAGCGCAATGAAACCGGACTGATACTCAGATTGCCCCTGAGATTTCCCTAATGACATAAAAATTTAAAAAGGGTGAGGGCAGAGGACCCCCACACCTGTTCCCATCTCCAGACCCCTTCGCACCCCTCCAGTGGAAAGTTCTGAAGTCTAAGGCTGGTCTGCATGAAGGGCCAGGTCCGAGTGCCACAGGAACGTTTCTGTACAGACAGGTGCTGTCTCCAAGTACCAAAACATCCTAAAACACCAAGTTCCTTCCATTCCCAGTGCTCTGGGACGGCAACTGGACCCTACAGATGCCACTGACCCGTGGCACAGGCAACTCCACGCTCCTTCCATTGAACAGCTAATTCCATGCATCTGTTTTGTTTGATGGGGTAGATATCAGCAGTGCTGAGTTAACTGTGGGACTCGATTGTAAAGGTCTTTTCCAACTTAAATTCTGTGATTTTATGATGGGATACGCAAGGGCAGCAAAATATAGTGAAGTCCATGCATTCTTTGTGGTCACCTGCACGTTCTCTGAAACTGGAAAGTTTTCATTCTTGAGAAGCTTCAATGATGCCTCTGATCTAAACCTATTTCTGAGTCCTCAGGATGGGCAACAGAGGTGGAAAATTCCCACTAAACACAGGAATGCAGTTTACAGCTTCACTTCGGTCTTGGCAGGATGTTCCTTGAGTTTAACATTTGCACCCAGATTTTGTTCCATCCCTTTACTACCTGGAAACTGAGAATCTTTCTTAATTCTTCCTTTGTGTTATAAATTCCCCCAAATACCTTGTGTGAATTCTCCATTGACCACCTTTACTATTTCATCTTTTTGATGATTTAATTAATGACAAAAAGCATGTGCAAGAATTCAAAAACATGGCCCCAGTTGCTCTACACATTCAGCCTCAAACTCTGAAAGATGATGTTTGCATTGTTTGCATGGAGAAGTTAATCTGCTCCTTTTAGGACATCACCTCCAGGATTTGTCTTCCGATACAGAAGGATAAATATTTTCTTCAACATCAATTCTGCTATCCACTTCTTTTCCTTTATTGAATTTTCTTAACCTTCATCAGTATGTTGTGTCTTGATGTTTTCATCCAATCTGATGACATTTTTGCTCTTGATTTATCAAGACACATTGGAGAGGCATCAGTTTTCAATTCAAGCTCGTGCTGGTCACCACTTAATCTTTGCCTGCATTCTGCATCATCCCTTGAAAACCTCAAACTAAGTCTAACAAAGATGTTTTAGAGCTCTGAAATCCCTTCCTGCCACTGCTCCAATCAAAGGGAAGCACCTCAGTCTTCCCAGGTGGGGCTCTGCTGAGTTACACCGTTCAGAAATACAGGAGATGTTCTAGGGTGAGAAAGGAGTTGATCAGGCAAGAATGACTTTCAAAAACTTTTCTGGAGCAGGTGGGTGGTTGGAAAGAAAGGAAAATAATCAAAAAGAAAGCAAAGCCCAGAAACTTTCAGGTGTGCTTATCCCTCGAAGGCATCATTACCTAACCCACATCTCCAGACCTGCAATTCCTGACCACGGCCTCTGGAAAATTTTCACTTCTAGTCTTTCAGGTGCCTTGCTCACCTGTACATCATCTATTTAATTTACAAAGCCGGTGAAAAAATGGTGAGTGATGATTTGACACTCTTGAAAATGTTTTATCTAGCAGTGAAAACGTCACAATGTTTTTGCCTCAGTAAATAAAGCACAAAGGAAATACCCAACGTGGACAAATGACGAATAATAAAGATGGGTAATAGAATAATATTTTTTAAAAAGGAAAATTTTAGATCTTTATGAACAATTACTTCATTTTTACATCTCAGAACTAAATGAGAAGACTCTAAATGTATTATAGCTTCTTTGATAAACAGAATAATTCACTGATAAGCACACAAAGAGTGTTCCTATTCATGGACTGTGTTGCCTTAGAAATAGTGCAACAAACTCCAAAATAAAATAGTACAATATGAATTCTCAGTGTCTTTTCAGTCATAGATGAAATCTGACAACATTGTTTCATTGCAATTTCCTTTCTAATCCCTTCCCACATAAAAATTTAGGGTGTTTAACAATGTGCCTAATTAGAGATGTGACGTTAGATCACAAACACAGTTCAAACACACCTTGAGTGCTTTTAGATTTCGAGAGACAATGAATATTTTGGGGCTTTAATATGTACAGGAACAGGAATACTTTTCTGACTTTGGTGCTTCAGCAGACTACCACACAGCTTTATTCATCTAAAAATTTTCATCTCTATCTTTTTTTCACAACTGACTTTCCAGGGAAGGTGCCACATAGTCCTATATCAATAGAAAATAACTCCTGAAATTCAGTCCTACAGGAAAAGATAATCTGTAGAGGCAGGGGTGTACTTTCTATAGGGAGAATGGAAAGTTAAAAGAAATATAACCCAAGTGGAGAATAGATAGGGACGGGGACAAACAATCAGCTGGCAAAACCATCATATCAGCTATCACCTAGACAGGCTTGGTTTACAACTAAATTTGTTCCCCATATATGCAGCTTTCTCTGGGAAAAGGGAAAAGCAGCAATTGCTAAATTTATATATATTAAAAAATAAAAAAAGGCAGCAAATGAAGAGAAATCTTCCTGTGGGAGGTGAAACAAACCTTGATAACGTTTCCATCAGGCAGGTTGGATTGAGGAACTCTGCTTTAGGACCCAGCCTGGGTGGGGACTGACCAGCAGTGGGGGGTCACTCAGGCTGCCCCTTACCTGACTTGTTCTTGCACTCGATGTCGTAGCCGGTGATGGGGCTGTTGCCGTCGAAGCCCATGGTCCACCTGAGGGCGATGCTCCGAGCTCTCACCTCCCGGATCTCGATTTCGGGCGGGTCGGGGGGTTCTGGGCAAGCACACACAGAGCCCTGGTCAGAACGGACCCCCCCCTCTCAGCAAGGTCACCTCAGCGAGCTGGGCGCTGGCTCGGCTCTCCTGGCGCTTCCCTGGTCACTCGGTAGGACCCCGATCCCGCTAATCACCTGCTGGAAGTGCTCAGCAGCGGCTGCAAAAGGCACTTTTCAGCCAGGGGTCACTCGTGTAATCTTGGACACTGACTCCTCTTTAACCTTTTTGGATGCAGCACAGAGCTGCATTTCCTTAAAACCGCTCCAGCCTGGACTTCCATAGAGAAAAGGTGTTTTGTCTCAAGCACCACATTTCACTGATACTTCTACAGATTTTACACAAAACCTGATCGTAGAAAAATGAACATGAAACTCAAAAAGTGCTAAATTTGGTGAGGAGAGGGAGTAAAATTTCTATCTCTTTGAGCAAGTTTGAAAGTCTTAATGACAATATGAAATCTCTCTAAAAGCCTCTTTCTGCCTCTAAAGGTAAGGTTGTAAACAAGCAGCACTTTAGACCCCTTCTAGTGCCCCTTGAAATTGCCAAGGCTGCTCAAATGAGCAGTGGTGTAATGGGAACCTGTCCCCAGACTCCACTCGAATTTTTCAACAGGGCTGCCTTAGGCATCCCCTGGAATCCGCTGCTACTTGGAATCAGGAGCAGGGAGAGGGAAATTTGCAGGTTGTAGGAATTTGCTGTGTGCAGGCTCAAAGGCAGAGAGGCACAGCAGGAACCAGCACCACGCAAGGGTGAGCAGTGGCCACTGGGTGAGTCCTGCCCGTGCTCTGCATCTCAAATATTGTCCCCTCTGCCTCTCCAGGGCCTGCTGCTTCTGCCCTGTGGGAGGGCAACCCCAGCCCCAGCCAACATAAATTCCTAGAGTTTGGATCTTGCAAACTGTTCATGATTTATTTTGACTGATTAAACTTGAAATATTTTGCTTAAAGTTCCACAGTAGGTTTAATGTTGCTCTAGAGATGAAGGGAGATCACTTTTGCTTTATTTCAGACCTGGGTTTTAAGCACATTTGTTCCTTAAAATCGAATATAACCTGCTCCCCCTCAGTCCTTCATATCCACAGTCCCTACTGAAGATATTAGTTGTAAGTATCCTCAGCAATTGTCAACTACTTTACTTAAGAAAAAAAATCTAATTAATTTGTACAGATCTAGAAAGGCTCAAGCTTCTCTTTTATTTTGATTTAATCTGTGGTGCTGGAAAATGAAAGACTGAGGATCTTAGTGCAGCTCCTCATTTCTTTGACAATGAGGAATACATTTAATTAGGAATTAGAGCCTCCCTCCCCCAGCAGATTTCTACACTTGCTGTCCTACCAGAGCTGTGGGGTCTTTTTTTTTTCCTTACATTGTCCTCGTCCTACCTTGCACAGTGAGCTGAATTATTCCACGATCCTCCCCGTAAGAATTGATGGCATGGCAGGAAAAGAAGCCAGAATCTTCACGCACAGTTGGCAGAATCTATAGGTGGTTGGAAAAGAGGTGATTGATTGAACAGCACGCAGAGAAAATAAACCAACAGCTTGTCTGTGTGGCGCAAGAAAAATCGTGCAGACTGTTTTCCTTGACAGCAATAAATAGATATTGCATGTTCTACACGAACATTTGCATTGTAAAGCATCCAGAATACTGGGACTCATCCAAGCCTGCAGCACCTGGGCTCAGCACACGGGCTGCCAGCTCTACATGTGCAGCCAGGGGCTGGAGCACCACCTATTCCTGTGGCTTCTCCTGAGGAGCCTTGTTTCCAGTTGCCCGCAAGTTTGCCAAGTATTTAACTGTTGGCTGAAATTTTCCTTACAAAATGGTGCTTCCTGCTGCCTCCAAATTTTCCCAGCTATTTCCCAAAATAACTCAAGAGGCTGGAGCCTGTGTGGAGGAAATAAAGGTTCAAACGCTGGTGGTGAACCCTGTAGTGTTCAGCGTGGTGCCTCATAATAAAATTTTGTGTGGTCTTTCTTTTCAATTTGTTGTTTAATAGCCAGGAAACTTATATATAATATTTACATACTTGATCATAATGATATTTTTCTAAAGGACCACTGCTTCACTCAAGGTACAACAGGGAAAGCACTTTTTTTTTTTAAATGAGCAGATTTTTGAAGTACCATTTTCTTCTCATTGTTCAGTGTGCTGCACCACACTTTATTTACTGCACACAGCTCAAACTGTGCCCTGAAAACAGACATTCATTTTCTCACAGCGTTTTCTGTGAATTCACCTGAGAAACACTCATTTCAGAAAACATGAGTGAATTTATTTTCACCAGCCCTGACGTCATGAGGCGCATTGCCACCATTTCGTACAGGGGATTAAGGAACCTGATGTCTGATAATGTTTGTGGCTGCCTGACAAGTTGCCACATATTTGGTAACTCCACGTGCTCTTTATTCCTCAGCAAAACCCAGGTAATATGAGCACAGCTCTCAGACACCACTGGTTAGGATAAATGGATTAATTTCCCCCTGGCTGCAAGGAAATTGGAGAGTTATCACCTGAGATGTGGCAACTTGTCAAGCTGTGCTCGCTTGCACGCGTGGCTGAGCTTTGAGAGAGGGAAACAAAAACTTCCAGAGCCCAATTTGATACATCTGGGTCTTCCTTCCAGCCCCTCCTCAGAGTCCTTGGCAATAAATAGCCTTTCATGTGTTCGTAACAGCTTCCACTGAGTTAAGCTGCAGCTCCGAGGGCTTAGTACTTCTACAGAGCAGACCCCAAGGGCTCGAGGCCAGTGCCCAGGAAGCAAAGAGCACACAATTATTGGCCACCTGCGAAAAGTTTGGTTTCAAAGATCAGCCTTGCATCACACGGTGCCTTGCGTTACTCAACCCTAATTCAACCCCGGGGAAGATCCAAGTCGTGCCTCGCTGCGGCCGGGGTGCTGCAGAGAAAATGAAAGCTGAGGACACAACTAAAGATCACATCATCGTGCAAAAGCACTGAGTCCAAAGCTTCAGAGGCAGCCCTAGTCCTGACGTTTTCTACTTTTGGGGTGTTCCATCTCCCAGAAGTGAAAGGTTTTGCATGTAACACATTTATGGGTGTAGAACACCAGTGCTGCACACAGCTGCTTCAGAAGAGAAACTCTCCAAGCAGGTCTCCAGCCCTCCAAACAGAAATGTTGTTGTGCATCCAGGGATGATCTTATTGAAGTCAATAAGAAGAATGATGGCAGTGAGGCCTAGGGCTCTATCTTATAATTAAATATTATTTGTAACACAAAAATACTTATATGAACATAGAATTTATTCTTCCTTATACAAATCAATGACAAAGTTCCCTCACAGAGAGAGAACACAGAATTTTACTGGATATCATCCCATACATTTTTTGGCCGGTACAGAAAGAGATCTTTTCTAACAGTTACACTAGAATCTAGACAATAACCAGAGATAGAGAATTAGTTCCTTGGGCCTGATAAATACATCTTTTAGATGTGACTGAAAATTGATAATCGAGATTTTTAAGTTAGATTTTTTTTTTTGTTGTTAAAGAATCTTTTACATTTCATAAACGCACATGTAAAATATCACTTTGAATCCTGACTTTACAAAGGGGTCTCACAAACCCCACCAAGTGAAAGGGAGGGAGAAAAGTAATTAAAAAAGACAGCATTTTAATCTCAAAGCAGTTTAATAATTTTGGTGAAGGTATCAGAACCAGGGGTCAGATATTTGCTCAGTGCTTATCAGCATTTGACTCAAACCGAGCTGGAGAAGGGCTGGCTAAGGCATGAGCCACGCTGCTCCTGAGACAGAATGGATGGAAGCTTGAGCCTGGCTCACTCTCTTGCTGCCTCTGGAGTATGGGAAGATGGAATTTTTTGCGAGGGATGGGATGCAGAGGCTTCCTCTGCCTCCTCTTGCTGCCAGCTCTCCAAGCCAAGGGCAGAGCGAGTGCTGAGGCTCTGGTGCTGTGAGGCAGAGCCTGGCTCTGCAGCTGTGTCAAAACCAAACCAAGCACACCCTGACACATCTGGATGAGTCAGGGGCCACTCTGTTTTCTTACCTGCAGCGTAGAGATCACTTCATCTCCAACTTCCTTGGTGGAAACAAGGTATCGGGACATTTCGGGGTTAATGATTCGGTCCTCCTTTTCCCAGCGGACTATGATGGGTTTCTCTCCATGTGCAGTGCAGCTCATCTCCTTCTTTTGGCCCTGTGTGGCCAGGGTGGTGTTTGGATAGGAAGTTATCATAGCTGGAACTAGAAAGAGACAAAACAAAACACGAAGAGGTTGTTCCTCAGTGAGCTGATTTGGTCTGACGATGCAGGGTTGGCCCTTCTGTCTCGCCCAGATTGTCCATATTCAGCCAGATGGACATAAATGTGAGGATGGATTTTAGTTTCATTCCTGTGTGAGAGAATTGATGGGCCTCAAGGGGAACTTAGGAGAAAGGAGTTGGAACTGGACAATGGGAGAAGATGAGAATCCAAAGGAAGCCTGTCTTCATTTGTTTTGCTGCTCACAGGGCAACTTGAAACATAATTCAATATTCAATATTCACAGTACACAAAGGGACTTTAACTAATAAACATTCAGCTATGTGGACAATAAAGGACTGATAAAAATGTCTTCTTCTGATGAGCTCCTGTTTTACTTGCTGACAGTAGCAGGTTTTACCCACGTGCATGACAGTAGTGATCTGTCAAAATGAGGGCTCAATTAAACCGGGAGCTGCACAAAATTAAAAGAGAGGCTCTGCACCAAACAGCTTAGAGTACACGTGTGTGTTGAGTGAGTAGCTAAACTGTACTGAACTGAAAGTATAATTAAACTGACAATAAACCTAGCTACATCCGAGTTTTTATTGTATTCGGAAAGTATTTGCAGAACAGTTTGGACATATCTGTCAACTTCATTAACCATTCGTCATAAAAGGGCTTAAATTTTAATGTTGAAAAAAAGTACTCTTGTCTTAGCAAGAATAGCCTTAAACCCCAAGTATTTTCATGTTTTAGAATTGAAATTTTCTGCAAACAGGAAGAAAAAAAAAATCCTTGGAGTGCTTTACTGCAAACCCCTCAAATGTGACGTCTTTGAAACAGGGTGATCATTCTGGTGTCCTTTGCTGTCCTTTCCTCCCCACGTGGTTTGCCCACCAAGGAATGGCATCTGGGCTGCTGTCTCTGAGATGAATCAAAGCCTATGAGTCTTTCAACCCAGGCCTATTCCCTACTGAGGAGAAGCTGGAAAGGCCTGGACAGCACGCAGAGCTGTTCTCTTCGGAATGACTCTGTCCACTCCTGCAAAGCAGATGAGATGTCAGCAATGAATCCCTTCCCTAAGCTCCTGCACTCCTGCAGCAGCCCCAGTCCCCTTGTTTTCATGCATGGGCTCTTGCCTCTTCTCATCAAACCACTCACTTGTTCCATCTGAACTTCTCTGGGCCGCTGTTTTAATCAGATGACTTTGGCAGAGGACCTGATTTGAGGCCTTCCCATTCTTTCCTGCTGCCCAGATTGTGTCTGTTGCCACACAGCGGAATAAAAATCCTTATTTAAATGAATTACTAGAATTGCCATCCCATAACGTTAATGTTTGGTGGCATGACCTTTTCACATGCCAGAGCTGTTAATGCTTGGATATGACAATTTGTCAGGATGCAGCCCTTTCTGTTCAAAGGCTTCCTGAACCAAACCAAACCGATCTGAAGATTAACAGGGCCCGTGGAGCTGTGGCTCTGAGTTACCAATGGGATCCAACCACAGGAAGAACTCTTGGAAAATTCTTGTGTGAGGCATGGGGCTCCTTGGGCACCAATGGGCACTAGTGAGCAATTACGTCTTGTTGAACTGTTTGGATATTACTCATTAGTTTTGTCCCAGAGGAGCGTTCAAAGAGAAGAAATGATGAATAATCAGAATAGAGAATTAGGATGAGGCTGATTCCCTCTTCCAGAGAATGAAAACAACCTCAGTTTCATCTGGTGTCTGTCCATGTCCCAGTACCCACAAGGAGGTTGCTTTGAGAAAGCTGCTTTTTGGTGGCCATCTGCTTGTTCCTCCAAACCCAAACCTCCAAGCAGAAGGACCAGGGCTGTGCAGCTGCAGGGCTGTGAGCCCTGTAAGTGCAGGTAACTGCATTTGTCACAGAATCATTAGGGCTGGAAAAAGCCTCCAAGGTCATCAAACCCAACCTTCGAGCAATTATAACCTTGTCAACCAGACCAGAGCACTGAGTGACACATCCAGCCTTTCCTTATCCCCTCCAGGAATGGGGACTCCAGCACCTCCCGATGTTTGACAAGCCTTTCCATGAAGAAATTCTTCCTGAATTTCTTGCTGAAACAGACCCCTCTATCCTTTGATGCATTTTGTTCATCAAAAAGAGACCCAATTCAAATGACTGCCAGGCTATGAAGGAGTCCACATTACCACCATTAACTTGTTCCACCACCTTTCCTCCTTCCACAATCTCCCAAGCCTCCCACGTGTCCCTTCCTCTGCACATCTCCCTCCCCTCAGTGCCACATCCTCCAGTCCCCTTCACCTGTCCCTCTGTCCCTCTCTCTTCCTGCTGCAACCTCCTTGGTTTCTCACACATCCCCTAATCCCTATGGCAACGTTTTCCTTCTCCAGCCTCATTTCCCATCCCTAATGAAATCAGCCAACTTCCAAGTCACCTAAGGGATTTTCTCTACAGCTGCAGTCCTTTCCCTCAGTGTCTCCTGCCTGGGGCTTCCCTGGTTGTGGTGAAAATGTGCTGAGCCCATGCAGGAGATGAGGGGTGAGTGGTTTGTGCCTCCCCACAAGGTACCTGAACTCCTGAGTTACCTGGGAGGGCTCAGCATTCCCAGGAGCTGAGCCTTGCCCTGGTAGGTCCACCCTCCTCTTGCTTTGCAAACAGGAGCACACAAAAAATGGGACCTCTGGGTTTGGATTGAAATCCCAGGGACATCCAGGAGCCTGTCTCAGAGGCTCCTGCCTCACTTTCAGGTCCTGTGCTGGCTGACAGTGCCAAACCAAACACCACCACTTTTTTCTTGCTTTTTAAAAGCCACAGGCTACCTTGTAAAGCTCATTTTTTTTTCCCCCAACAAACTTTCTTAATAAGAGCAGCATAAAAACATGTAAAGAAAGATGACTTTATTCCTCAGATACAGCTTTATCCCTGCTTATCCTTCCCTTCTTCTCACATAATCTTCCACACGGATTCCTTATTGCCATAGCAATGCCTCACAGCTAAATATTTCCCCTTCCTCCAAAGCTGATTTTTTACTCTTCACAATTTATCTCCAATGATCCTAAACCATAAGCTCTTCTTTTTATCTTTCTCTATGTCAAAAGATTTCTGGTAACAAAGCTACATTCCCAAGGATATTTTAGGCAACGTCTTTCTTCATCCTCCAACTATCTTTAATCAAATTACTGATGCAAATAACTGAGATAAATATGCTGGTTCTGTACTGACAAAATAATCTAGAAAACTGTAAATAAGCAAGCTAAATCTGCACTGCATATTCATGAGATATTCTCGCAGGATGTCTTAAAAAATGGTGAAGGCATTTAAAAATGTATCAAGATGATTCAGATGCTATATTAAGTGTGTCTATCCCTTATCTCTCTTCAAATATAGATTATATACAGACACATAATTATTTCTATGCATATATTTATGTAAGAGAGTTTTGGAAGGGAAGGGCATATTGGGTTGCATCTTCAAGGAATGGATAGTGCCATATTCCATGATTTTGGAGTGTCTTCCCTATGGGATAAAATAATCCAGTTCTGTTTCCTCTGGGGTTCCCCACGTCTTTGTCTGAAGCCATGTGGTGCTGGGCATAGCTAAAGATCTATTGGTGAAAACTGGACAAAGTAGAAGCTACAATTTTTACAGCGTGCCAATTTCCATTTTCAAGGTATGCATATCTGTGCCAGCAGCATTAATCTAGGACTTTTCTCTGTTTAGAGTTGGGCTTTCTTTTGCTGACTTATTTGCTGCTTTTCACAGGTCAACCCATTGTTTTTCCCTTTCTTCATGGCAACCTAGTAAAAAGTAATAAAAAATTATCTAAATCTATTATGATTTATTATATTATTAAAACACTATTTATTATAACACAACATATTATTTTTATATTAATGCACATCAAAATAGTTGTTTAATTAATAATGTTATTAATAATGGCATTGCTTATTAATATAATGATTTCACACTATTAACAACTTCATCAGTAAAATCAAAGTGCACAATTCAGTAGTCAGGGTTATACTTAAGAATTGTGGAAGTGGCTCAGACAAAACAAGAACCTTTTGTCCCACTCTTGAAGAAAACTGAATCTGGAGCTTTGCTAAGATTCAGTAAAAATTACTTAATCTGACTTATTTTTTTCTGGTACTGCAGAGTGTTTCATCAGGAGCAGAATGCAAATAAAAGTGAAAACATTTCATTACTTTGAGACAAAGATCAGTCTCATTATCCAGAACAAGGAGGCTGTCGTAAGTTGGGTAAAGCTTGTGCAGAGTATCAGAAGCTTCTGAATTCTTTTAGAATAAATCTCCATTAATTACTAGAAAACCAAAATTCACATCAACTTTTAAAATTATGTAGAGAGCTGGGAGGGAGGGAGACATTTTTTCTGTCTTTCAGCTCATAAATGGAAATAGCCACATGGGGAAAAAGCAAACTAGAATGCTCCCTGTCTTTCAATTTGTAATTAAACACTAAATATCCATGTATCATAAATAACTGTAAGACTGACTAAAGTTCTCAGTACTTTTAAGAACTTTGGTCCTTTTCAACCCAAAACCATTCTGTGATTCTCCTGGTCTGAAGATCTCTGCCCTGGCAGAGTGTTCACCTCACAATTTGGCTCCATCGTTGGATGATTCTTGACCAGTTCGGGGAAATCTCTGTGCCCATGAGGGATTCCTCTTGCAAATATTGAAAAAATATTGAAAAAAAATGACTTGAAATTCCAACATTTCAGTCAAATTCAGGATGTCCTTTCATGCTGGTCAACTGCAGTGAGAATACTCTTCTCTCCATGACAAATGTGATTTTTTCCTACCTCAGAAATTCCCTCTTCCTCCATCCACTTTTGCTCAGGCAAGAAAGCCTATGCAAATACATTCCTTACATTTAAGGGAGCTTACCTCTCATGCTTTTATTTGTTGATATATATTTGTGAATTTATTTTCAAATTTAGTAGACTTCCAGCAGTCAGTGAATTGCTAAAATTCTTAGTTTCAGTATTCCCTGTCATCACACAGGGACAAACCCAAAAGACATTTGGGTTTACTTAAACAGCATCTCTCTGGAATTCAAATGGTGAAGAAAAGAGAATTCTAAATCAACAGGATTTCCCAAACACTTCAATTTAATCATGCAGTTCCCTGGCAAAACTGTAACCGGTTCAGCAGGTGAAAATCATGTTCTTAATCCTCATCCTCAAGAGATGCCCAAGATTAGGAAACAAACTCCTTGTCTTAGAGGGTAAAAAAAATATTTTAACACAAAAATAAGCTTTCCATTTTTATATACACAAGCTATCATATGTTACTATAATGGATATATAATTAATGGCAACTGCTTTCTACCAATATTCACTAATTTTGAAAATTAACTTCCCATTTGGGACCTACTCGTGTTCATTTGTTGCAAACCTCCTCAGAGACATGTTCATTTAGGATAAATCTTTTAAAAATGAAATTTGGAATAGTTAATCATTTCATGAAGGTGAATTCAGCATGCAATATTTTCCTGTATTGCTTGGAATTAGCAAAGAATTTGTTGTGTAAGCAGTGCAACTCTCAGATAGAAACAACCCTGGGTAAGTTTTGTCAGTAATCAATAAAGCACAAATTTCAAATATAAAAAGCCAATGTTTTGAAACTAATAGCCATTGATGCACCTGATAAGAAAAAGTAATTTCAAACATGTAAACTGGATAAATTTGAGTAAAGAACTAAAGATTTGATGAATCAGTAAGACTGAATTATTTACTCAGCTTTAATTTCAGGAATCTGAAGTGGATAGGAAATAAATTCAGAAAATATATTCCTGAAAATATTTTTAAAATAAAACAAAACAAATCAAATTACCTTCTATCCCTAACCTGCCCTAAAAGGAGGGCAAAGAGCCTTTTATATTTTTGTATTAATGGATTTCTGGACCATAAGCAAGAACTTCATCAGAGGTTCTATTAGCAAAATAATTTTCTGACAGAAAAGTATAAAAAACAGCACTGCTGCGTAAAAACAGACTGTGCACAGCAGAAATTGCATCTTTATGTTCCTATTTAGTGAAGAGTGATGTCCATGAGAATTGTGATGCATAAATAATAGAGAGAAATTAAACACTGACATGACCAGTCCATGTCCCAGCTAAATAAATTTGCATTACAAATCCCATATCAAAACCAGAGACTCAGTGGATTATAAAAACGACATTATTAGGACACCCATACAAGGTAATCTTTGAAAGAAAAAATTCTAAAAAGAAATAAATACTGAGTGGGAATGAATATGGGTTCTGTACACCCTGAACCAGCATTTCAGCTATTCCCCCGGTATAAATGAAGTGACTTTGATTATCAGCATTATTCAAACATGTGTTTCCAAGCTTGAGCAGGCCCTGTTTGATGCTAAGCTTTAATAAAATGACAATGATGTCCTGAGCACTTGGCAGCTCCACCAGCGCCTCCTGATCTGATTGAATGTGTCGGGGCAAAGGCTGTGAACATTTAGGGTTCATATCGTATTCACTCAGAAGTGGTTTCAGGTCACATTAGAGGAAGAGAAGTTGATGTATTTTGCATGACAACTACGAATTTTAACCAAAAGACACATTAATAAAATAAAAAAAAAGGGCTTTTCTCTCAAATCTCAGAGGCAATTCTTTCCTCTTCCTGAGGTCTTTTCTTGCATTAGTTCTGTGTTTGTACAGTGCAAAGTGGTGGCTTCAGGTGATACACAGGAGACCAGCAGCTGCTCGTATTCCCGGGTCTTTCCTTTGGCTTTGACATGGTTCTGGAATGAATGTGACTTTCTTTTGCTTTGCCACGCAGCTTCAATTCCCATTTTGTCTAACTGCACTTCCTAGTACCCAAGGGAAGGAGAATGGGGAATGATCAGCTGACAGCTTTGCTCCCTGCAGTCAGCTGTAGTAAAAGCCTGTGGAAATTTGTGACAAACTCTGGGAACTCACATGAGGCGCTGGAAAATCAGTCTCATCGAAGCTTGGCTAATTGTCCAAACAAAAGTGATCAAAAATCTATAAAACATTATATTGCCATGTGTGTAATTGTGATTTATGAAGACTTGGACAAAGGCCATCTTCCCACACAAGAAACTAAAGGACAATATTAGTGCTACCATCGTTGCCATTGTTATGAAGTGTGGATGCCTAAAAATTAGCACTAGAAGCATGTCTCCATTAATTATAAATTTCTTGGGCCACTTTCTCTTCTGAATCAATTATGATCTTTCATCACCCTATATAAAAGCCAGGCTGGAAAGGGCAGGAATGTTAAATAGTTAAAACTGGCAATACAGAATTTTAGATCATTTTTCCAGTGCTTTGATCTTAAATTGAATTCAGCCTGCCATCAAGATGGTATCAAGTTTTAATGTTAAATGAGAGGGTTACTGCTATCATAATTGTAAAGTACAGTGCTCTAATTTTTTGTGGCTTACTGAATGCAAATCAGCTAAAAACAGAGACTGTGGAATCACATGGGAGAACGTTCTTTTTGTTCTTTTTTTTTTTTTTTTTACAGGTTTTTATGCTTTAAACTTTCTGTTTGGGTCCTTTCATTAAAATCACCTGAACAGTTTACAAGTTTAAATGAAAAAAAAAAAAACAAACCAAAAGAAGGCAGAAAGTCACTAGAAGAACATAAGCTTTAATGAGGATGTATTTTATGACCCAGCAGCTCCCATAAGTCTTTCAGATTTTGGAGGCTGTGAAGTGACATGTGTAAATGTCGCTCCCAGGGGAAGAGAAGCGAACGCTAATTGGGGTATTGACAGGTTTAAATGAAGCAGAAACACACCAAGAAACTCTGGCTCCAACAAAAATGAGTATTGGTGAGTGGGGCATGCCGGGACATTAATGGTTTTCATTCACTGCTCACTCATGCAAGTAAATATACTTTTAAGCACGGTGACCTGGGTCTATAACAGCTCAGTTCTGAGCTAAAAAGCCATGAAATACTATCTGTGATGTACAAGAGAGAGAGCTCTGCTAGAACCAGTCTCCTCGAGCTGTTTAGAGCAAATTATACTTTTATTTCGTAGATAGATGCAGATAGACCAATATCATCTGATATTGTGATGGCAGGAAAAGAACTCAAATATATTTAAATCAGCACCACACAAGTCTGTATATTTAGTTGCCAATACCTATATGAGTACACTATCACAAGCAATAGAAATAGATCTATTTTCTGCATATTAACACCAACAGAGGGGTGTTATTGCATTGGATTCATAAATAAAAACATCCACCTGTGCACAGGGGTCAAGCATGTTCACAGAACCAGTCAGGCTCATCACAACCTATCTTCAGGTGGCTAAAAATGAGTCAGATAAGGATTTATTCTGTTTCGGTCCTTGGGGGGGAAAAGCACCTGCCAGAGGGCCACTCCTCTTAAAGATAACAAATGACCTCTTATTGATGATAAAAGGATCTCAGTGTGAGCTGCTCAGACTTTTGCAACCAACCTTTAGAAATCCAACTTAAAGTCAGGGAAACCAAGAGTTAAAGGTCTAATCTCAAACTACATTCCCATAACTAAGGGGATTCAGGATGTTGGTAAATGCTACAATCCCGGGAAAGACAGGAAGGGAGATTCAACTAGGGAGAATAAGAGCCTGAGAAAAAGCTCTGAAGACGTTGATTTTAATGGACATCTGGTTTGTCCAGTAAAAACTCGGCCCCTTATCAGAGGGGAATGGCTTGGGAATGGTCTGACCATCTATGAGTATTAGCTCAGCTTGTTGCTGCAAAACCGAAACCTCGATTTTTAATCTATTTTACCTTTTCTTTTCCTCTATAAGGTCTACTTTCTACTTTTAATGTTCAGCACACCAGGAGTTTCTAGAGGGAAAGCCGATCTCAAGTTGATCAATAAAAGGAGAAAATTTCCTGCACAGTGGGGAACCATCGTAAAGGCTGCACAGTCTAGGAAAAGCTGATGGGTAACTTGTGTGATTAACAACATTTTAATACATGTCTTGTGGAAAGAGAGAATCACAAGCAAAGAGAAACAAAGAGGGCACAATATTTAAAAAGTAAAGATATTCAGTATAGTACTTCTGTGAGTTACAATCATCCATAAATTAGAAGCTGCTCTTACAGCAAAAAAAGGAAAATTCTCACTTTTATTAAATTTAAAATTAGGACCCCTCCTTGGGCATTTGTTGTGACTTTTCCATTCATTGTTATCATGTCTTTGCAGAGTTTTATCAAATCTAAACCCTAGGCTTTTGTGCTGAGTATTTTGGGACTGTTTCACTGAATCCTTAACACGCTTTCCAGACAAAAGCACTGGCTGACAATTTGGCTCCAGTACCCAAATGTCTGAGGCCAGAGGAAGAGGACCCTAATTTCAACCTGGATTATAGTTATTTTGGCTTATTCAGAGCTGCCAATGTGCTCATCCAGCTGTGAGCCAGAGAATAGCTGCAAAGAAGTTTTAAAGCTAAATTTTACAGTACTGCTCCGGATGTTGACAGCACTTTGAAATGCAGCTGGGGGTTTAGATTTTTATCACCTCTACAACTTAGGTCAAGGTGTGTACGTGTGTGTGTCTGCATGTGCACAGTGTGTGAGCAAGGAAAGGAAAAACAAAATAGTAAACGTTTTCCACAGAGGCAAACAACGGGAATTATTTCATTACCTGGAAAACAAAAAAAAAAGGACAAAGCAACCCTCATTGCCTTCTTCCCTTGACTTTCAGCTGCCCTGTGGATCCTTCTCTTCAATATGCTCTTAAAAAAAAAATAAAAATTGTTTCTTTTCCTCCGGAGACCATTTTTCCCCCTCAGCCAAGGGAAGGAACCATAAATACTTGTGTTGGAGGCAGGAGTAAATTATAGCCATCCATCTGCTGCACAAAGCGTGTGGCACAGGGCTGGGGGTCACTCTCCTGCACGGTCCCTCCCCACAGCACACACGATACAAGGAGTTCAGAGGACGTGGGTTATTTTGGGTTTTTTTCCCTTTAAATTGTGCAAAGGACTTGGTTTTTTGGTGGGGTTTGTTTTTTTTTTTCCCCTTTAAATTGTGTTTTCAGGGAATAGAAGCTCCCATTCCCTCTTCCAGGGACGGAATGAATACCCAAAAGCAGAGGGCAAAATGGCACTGCTGATAACGTGACCACCAGCAAAGTAAGAAGAAAGTCATGCTTTTAGACAGGATTTGACATACTGTATGTGACAAATGCTGAATACGACAAATGAAGCAGCTGGTTACAGGGGCAATATGAAAATGCTTCTCTGATTTTTTTTTTTTTTTTAATCAGATTGTCAAATGTTTCTTTTTTAATCAGATCCTTGAAACACACAAACACAAAAATTGTCCTTAGATCTAAGCTTTCTACCGAAAGAATTAAATTATCTTCATTTGGCCTTAGGAAATCCCGGGGGTTTAAGGGCTGATTTGGTCATTCTGCGTTTTGTTTTTTGAGGGTTTTAAATTACATTCTGCTATACAAAGGATAATCACCTACAAAGGTGTAATGTGGGTTTATGCTCTATATAACAACCTTATTAGTCACATACACAGGGGGGTTTTATGTTCAAGTTTTATTGCTTTTTCTATGATACATTTTAGGGTTTCTTGTAAGTTGGTAGGAAGGTTTTTAGACCCACTCCTGCTGGGATTTTGGACTGTATTTTTTTTTTTTTTTAGAGAGCAGATAATTTCTTTGATCCAAAACTTCTTATGAGAATGTGGTCTCTGACAAAAGAAAATTCTGAGAAAGGTTTATTAGCTCAATATTCAAAAATCAGTCAACATGCTCACAAAATCTTCAAAATGAAAATTCTGGTAGAAAAGGAAAACAAGCTACATAAATTTATGAAAGTTCTCAAAACTGAGGGATTTTTTCAGCCAAATAATACTCTAAAAATCGATCAAATTCATGAGGCTAAAATCGCTGTAAGGGACATGGATTTCCTGGTGGTCACCTGGGAATACAATCCTGACTTCTTAATTCTATGAGGAATTGAAGGAATAGTTTTGACAAGTAAAATATAAAACACAAGGCTATGGTGTTATCAAATCAGAGGTAAAAACTGTTTTATTTACTATGAAGTAAAGTTATGACGTATTTCTAGTTATCTTCTAGTCAGCTTCTTGTTGAATTAATTTCCCCATGGATTAATTCTTCTGTTTCTTGCTATAAAGAGACTGCAGGAGTGATGGGCAGGGCAGTCTCATGTTGTACATCCACCCTGCTTCTCCTCTGCAAATAACTACTCTAACCAGCCCTTTTGGGGTAGCCGCTGGCAATTAAAAATTTATCATATTACCTAAGAACCTGTAAAAAAAACCATCCTGAGATTTAATCTTGAGAAGCTCTTGCATTTCCGCTCTCCATTAACTGATGGGAAACCTGGCTGTTCTTTGAAATTTAGCAGGAAAAATCCCTTGTTGGTGAAGTGCTGCACCTTTGTCCCACCGTGTTTCACCGGGAATTCACAGTGGAAAGATGCTGGAAAATGATGTGGCTTTTTAGCTTTCCTTACCAGCAAGAAAAATTGAAGTAATACCAGTATCAGCATGATGCCAAACCAATAACTGAATGTGGGTGTTCCAAAAAGGAAGGTGCTGCCACTGTCAAAGCAGCTGCAAACACAGCTCTAAACTGGGGCAAACCCAGTGGATTCCCCTCATTTCGACCATTTATGCAAAGAAAAGGGTGATAAAAGCAGACGGTTTCTTCAGCCCAATTTATTTTCTTTGCTTTGTTTTCCCTCCGATGAGTCATTGATAACACTGAGCAACCTCAGGGCATCTTGTGGGCAACGGGTTTTCTTTCCCCCTTCAATTCCTAGGAAAGAAAATGGGGGACTATTCAGGCTGCTTTGTCCAAATTTTCAGATCTGGCAATTGTCTTAAAGAGTTTTTTCCATCTTCCATTAGTATGGAATTCTGCAACTTGGATGACAGAAGCCTGTTTTGAAGAGTAACTCTTCAGACTCTACTGAGTCACAGAATCATTTAGCATGGAAAAGAACTCCAACAACTTCAAGTCAGCAACCTACTGGTTAAAGACTTAAAAAAGATATAAAAATTAAAGTATATATAGAGCAGTAAGTTATCCTCTCTGGATTAATCTAATATGGATTAAAAAATGAAACCATTTAAATGGCAAATTCAAACATCCAACATTTCAGTAAACGAAGTAACTGAGGCATCCGAGCAGTCTCCAGTGAGATTGTTGTGATCATGTTTGATGATACATTCTTTAATTACACGTTGTTTCCCCACAAGATGAGTTCTCCTTTAGTACAGTACACTGAGTACACAGTGCTCAGGGTTATGAAGTTACTGAAGGATGCTACTTCTATTTTTGCCTTATTTTTGATCATGCACTTGATTAGAAAATAGCAAATGAAATGAAATGAAGTCCTTTGCCTAGTCCTTGCTGAATGTCACATAGGATACTCTCATTTTACTGTCTTTTCTGTGGCAAAATTAAGGTTTTTCTGGAACATTACTCACTCCTTTGACAGATGTTGTGTTCCTTCATTTATTTCTAGGTGTTCAAGTGGCTTTGCAGAATTACTGAACATCCCTGAGTATAAATGAAGTGTTCCTAAAAATACACCCTGATTGTCTATACAATAAATTATTCCACAGATAATATATGGGGTATGTTTGCTGTCTTTTGAGGTAGTTAAATAGACAAAAAAAGATTTAAACTCATATTTCACAAAGGTTTTCCAAGGATAATTTAGAAGCTTCTTAAAGTTGTGTGGTTCCTGAGATGTTCCTGTGTTTAAGCTGTGTGCTTGTCTCAGTTGTTCTGTATGAGCAGCATCAACAGACAGAGGGCTCAGAACTCGTCTTAAAAAGAACATCTCATTAAGAAGCTGAACGCTGGTGAACTGTAAAAAAAAATAAAATATATAAATGCAATGATATCTGCAGCACCGAAGGAAGGAAAAGCCTTCTCAGCCCTGTGTCACTTAAATGCATTTTTAATACTGCTGCTAATAAATAATAATCCTTTGGTTTTCCTCCCAAAAGCTTGCAAAGTTGCTAGCAGCTCCAGTAACTCTTCCAGTTTATGTTGTCAGCTCTGCCAGTTTCATAAATCTCACTGCTCTCTCAGACTTCTCTCTCTCCAGGCTGTTCCTTGCCTCAGATTTTGCCAGAATAAATTCTGGTAATGCCACGTACTTTCCCCCACTCCTGCCTGAGAAGGCCCCTGTTGTGGTTTTTAATTAGCTGGTGTTCTTTGCAGGAATGGGACTTTGAGGCAAAGAGGTGAAAAAAAGGTCACTGGTAATTTGTTGTGTGTACCAGGACTGAGCGAGCTGGTAACTGCAGGACTGTAAACCTGAATAATTAGTTTTGTAGGGAGCACTGGAAGATTTGGTACTCCAGGTGAAAAAGAAAGGGATCTGAACCATTATCTTGTTGAATCCCCTCAGGAAGCGTCATCTGTCAAAAATTCCCATGTTTTCTTATTACTGGTTAGGAAAGATATAATTCAAAAGCAGCCTCTGAGACAGCTTTGTCTTTCTCTTTCGGGATCACCTAGAACAACAGAGTCCAGAAATGTAAACCAAGGTGTTGCTTTAGAGACTTGCAACTTCAAATGTACTGAAATATTTCCATGTCAGCTGTCTCGGACTCGCTTCAGGGAGCCTGATTGGCTCATATGCACTTTTCATATAGGGTGAAAAGCTCCTTTCAGCATCAGGAGCACACATACTTTGAAATTATCATTGCAGGATAGAATGGTTTGGGTTGGAAGGGACCTTAAAGACCATATAATGCTAAACCCCTGCCATGGGCAGGGACACCTCCCACGATCCCAGGGTGCTCCAAGCCCCGTCCAACCTGGCCTTGGACACTTCCAGGGATCCAGGGGCAGCCACAGCTTCTCTGGGCACCCTGTGCCAGGGCCTCCCCACCCTCCCAGGGAACCATTCCTTCCCAATATCCCATCTATCCCTGCCCTCTGTCAGTGTGAAGCCATTCCCCCTTGTTCTGTCCCTCCATCCCTTGGAAATTGTCTCTCTCCAGGTTTCCTGTGGCTCCTTCAGGCCCTGCAAGGCCACACTGAGGTCACCCCAACGCTTCTCCTCTCCAGGCTGAACACTCCCAGCTCTCCCAGCCTTTCCTCCCAGCAGAGCTGCTCCATCCCTCTGCTCATCCTGGAGCCTCCTCTGGCCTCTCTCCAGCAGCTCCACGTCCTCCCTGTGCTAGGAATCCAGGGCTGGAGCAGCTCTGCAGGTGGGGTCTCACCTGAGGGGGCAGAAGGGCAGAATCATGATGGGGGAGCAAAGTTTGGGTATCACCCTTTGTCTGCCTTGTTGCTGATGGCTAATTAGCAAATTAATAATTACTGCATGACTAAAGCAGTATTATTGTTATCATCAGACCATCTGAAAACACAATCTTGGGGATTACAAAAAGCACAGCTCTGCAAGATGATGGTACTGACAGGTCTTGGAGGGAGCCGTTTGCCAGCAGTTCCCACATAACCCTTTGGAGGAGGCAGCACGGGAGGAGGAAAAAGGAGGAGAACTCTTGGCATCTCTGTAACGAGCAGCCTTTGTAGTCCTGGGGTAAATTATTCCACCTCTCTGTGCCTGGAGAACCCATGGCTCTGGTCAAAGATTTCGCACAGCTTCCCCTCAGCAGGAGAATAATCATGTGTTTCAGTTTGGTGAAAGAAAAACAGGAAAACCAAAAATATATAGCCCTGTAAATCGCCACTTTCAGAGTTCAGAAGGAAAACCGTTAGAAGATGGCAACACTGCCAAAATCCATGGATAGCAAAGAGGGGGAGTTCAGTCTTTCTTAGTGAACTGAGCTGTGCAGAGGTCAAGCCAGGAAGGGCACAGTAGCTGAGTGCTGGGGGCACCACCTGGCACCACCACCTGGAGTCATGGGAATGTTTTTGCTCCCAGGAATGTCAGCAGCAAAATCCACGTGCTGACCACGGGCTTGAAACTGCTGCTGCATCATTGCAAGGGTGAAAGTGAGATAGGTCACACTTCTAGAGCTTGAGAGGCCCCACGGGTGAAATTCTGGTCCCATAGAAATCTTGAGGAACTTTGGCACTGACTTTCGCTTGACCAGGATTTCGTTTGCTAAAATAAGAGTTACTCTGGCAACTTTCTTACACTCTTAATATACAGTCCTCTTACAAGGTAAAAGGGAGGTGCTAAAAGAGAACTACACTGTGGAATATTAAAAAGATTTAATGCCTTTCTGTTTATGTTTAATAAATAAGAGAAAAAAAACACCTCCCAAGGTGCTTAATATTTCCTATTATCATGCATATCCTCAATTCATGACTAAAGCACTTTAATTCAGTCACAGGGTATGCTTTAAATAACTCAGTGCTGCATTATGGGCTGCACTTGAGATGTTCAAGATCTTAATTGTTTGTTCTCTTCAGTATCCCCCACCTAAGCAGCTAATGAAAAATTCAGTCGTGATGGTATTTTTTATGACACACAGAGCTGTGACACATGATAATTTCACAATCATTTCGAGACACCATGTGGTTTCTTTTGACATTTTGTGACAGGCTGTGTTATCAAGCACAATTGTTTGCACAGGAAACAACTGTAGCACGTGGTCCTTGGGACATTATGTTATCTCCTGATAATGATGTCATTAACATGTGTATACTATAATTAATGACTACAAGAGCGATTCATTTGAGTAAGGCTTATGAATCCATTTCATCTAAAAAGGGAAAGAAAACCTATAATCATTTGGGCTCAGATCCTGAAAGCTACTTACTTGCAACCTGCTGCAGCTACACTGGGTGACCCATTAATTGAGGCATATTAACCAAGGAGCATTTATTTCTCAGTTATATTACAGAAGCTTGGATTAGAATCATTATCATAATGATTGTTCTAATAGAGATCAGTGAGAGAAACAGGAACCTAGCAGTGCTCCAAACGCCTTTGTCACCCGATCTCCTACCAAGGGGAGCCAGGAAACAATTACAGTTCATCAGTGTGCACAGTCCCATAATGGAGCTGGGGACGTGGAGAGCAAACCCACTGCGGCTCAGGCTGTCCCCTCCTGCTCCTGGAGCCCTAAGACAGAACACACTCTCCTGGCATCCTTGTCTGCAGTCACACAGAAATCAGCCTGGCATAAGGGCAGGTCAGATGTGGGGAGTGTTTGCGTGTAAGAGTCATAGGAGCACAGAATGGTTTGGGTTGGGAGGCACCTTAAAGATCATCTCGTTCCAACCCCCTGCCATGGGCAGGGACACCTTCCACTGTCCCAGGTTGCTCCAAGCCCCGTCCAACCTTCCCTCGAACACTTCCAGGGATGAGGCAGCCACAGCTTCCCTGGGCAACCTGTGCCAGGGCCTCACCACCCTCAGAGTAAAGAATTTTTTCCATTTATCAAATCTATTTTTCCCCTGTTCCAGTTTGAAGCCATTCCCCCACTACAGCTCCTGATGAATTGTCCCTCTCTGGATTCCATGTAGATTTTTTCCATCATATTTTTGCCAATAGATTTGATACTTCAATGTCTCGATACAAGTCCTACCATGGTTTTGGTGTAATGTCACCACAAACTCAATTCTGCTTCTCACTGCTTATAGCTCCCTAAGAAAAAAAGATGTATTTAGACTGCCAAAATTTTCTTTCAAGCCTGATAATCCATTCTTCTCCCTTAAGGCTACGCAAATTGCACACAGATGCCTTTGTGTTATTTGGATTTTCAGAAGGCTGTGTTTGGGTATGCAAAATATTTTCGTGGAGATCTTTTCATACAGAAACAGCCACACAAAAATGGCTGTGGTTGAACGAAATTTCCAACCTGCCACAGATGCAGTCCTTGGGAAAGCTGCCTACAACATGTCTAAAGAAATTAAGATGAGACTGGATCCCTGTGAAGTTGTTTGGAAATAGTCTGTGCAGAAAAGCTACAACTGATGAGGGCTGGATCATGCTGAATCCTCCAGAAAGATTAAAAAAAGGACAGGAGGGAGCCAGGGGACCACGAGCTGACCTGCTCCTCCCAGCAGTTCCCAAAGCATAAATTTTGAATGGGGTTCAAAGACGCACGAAGCATTATCTGGGCTTTTCTAGAACAGAGGGGTGGGATGTGGGATGTGTTCCTGCAAAACCAAATCAGCAAACTGGGTTTTTTTGAGAGATCCTGCAGCATTCTGTTGGTTCTTCTCTCTTCTGTGGCACTGGAGGACAGCAGGAGAGAGGATCCAAGCACACCCCTCCTGTCCAGCTGCTTCATGACTATATAAAGTCAATCTCTTTGACTTCAGTTGCCTCTTACGTATTGTTTCCATAGAGTGATGGTATGGATTATGAGTATATTGCATAAATAAGTATTTACATGCACCATTAACTTTGCTCTGAGGCCTGAAAATCTAAACGTGTGTGTATTTAATAGCCCTTCTTATGCTGTACCTCCAGAGTAATCATCCCTGTATCTACTTCAGTGTGCACTAGACTTTTCATAGTTAAAGAGAATAAAATAAGAATACATATTTTCATGAGGTAAGCTACAAAACATTTTAAAAGTCAAGAAATGCAAAATCAGAATTTCAGGAATAACAAATGAGAGCAATATTTACACCAGCTGATGTGAGAGACTTAACAAAGGAGTTAAAACTCAGAAATCATTCTCTTTACCTCAAAAAGATGTTCTATCTGTATTTGTACATGCATGTTCCATATCTGTACTTTTGTATTTTAAAAATATTGTGATTATATTAAAAATAAGCACAGTATGATTATTCCTCCTAAAGCTCCTGATTCAGCACTAAATTTGCTTTTTTTTCCCATGCAAATCATAAGAATTGTAAAACCTCAGTTTTGGTCTACAGGAATTTTTTATGAGTCAAAATCTACAATTAAGATATTTAACTGTTTTATTGCATTATTTTTATAATTGTTGATTATAACATCCTTTATAATAACACCTGTAAAAAGAGTGTTTTCTAAAGGAGAAATAAACCCTCTATACCCACACAAAACTGGTGGAGTTGTAGAAGCAATCCAAGAGCATCTAATAAATGTTTCTATTGCGAATACATCACAGCTTTAATTTAGGAAAAGCAAAAACAAATGAAAAACTCACATATATTGAAATGAGGAATATCAGAGCTTACTGTAAATTTAGAACCCTGACTTGATTCAACAGTTGGAGGCAAACATGCTGATAAAAGATTATTCCCAGCAGATAAGATCTATACCTTTTAAATGCTAAGCAGATTGGCTGAACATTTAATGCTGCACAAAATTTAGCTGGAAAACATATTTTTCCTGAAAATACTCAATGGAAATAATATGCCAAGTGGTGCAATGAAGTTACTTTCCATGCATTATTCATATTTATGTGCACACACGTGCAGAGAGGATGAACACAGGTGACCACAGGAGACACCCATCTGTAAAAATGTGTCACCCTCACACTTTGGGGGATCGTGTGGGACTTCTCCACAAAAAGTCCTCCGTGGATTTACAAATGTGGGGGTTTATTCTCTCCTGGTCTCCACAGTGACATAAAAGTGGGAGTTTTGGTGTATTAAGAAAGAAAAAAGGGAAGGGAAGGGGAAAGAGGAAGTGGAAGGAGATGGGGAAGGGGATTAGGAAGAAAATGGGAAAGGGAAAAGGAAAGGGAAATGAAAAGGCAAAGGGAAAGGGGGAATGGAAGAAAGGAAAGGGGAAGGGG